>BRDA01012147.1:61041-109391 GCA_036984385.1 Crenuchus spilurus
ATGCCACACAGTGGTAAAAATGGCCTTGTCCCAACTTTTTTGGGATTTGTTGACGACATGAAATTTTGAAACAACATATTTTTCACTTAAAATGTCACATTTACTCAGATTAAACTTTTGATCTGTCATTTATGTTCTATTACGAATAAAATATTGACATTTGCCATCTCCACATCATTGCATTCAGTTTTCATTCACAATTTGTTTATTGTCCCAACTTTTTTGGTAGGTTTGATAGGTTTGGAACCTAATAGCTAGTCGGGCCACCCTTAGTAGCAACAACTGCAGGCCATTTTTGCCCAGTCTCTTTCTGATGGTGGAGGCATGAACACTGACCTTAACTGAGGTAAGTGAGGCCTGCAGTTCTTTAGATGTTGTTGTGGGGTCTTTTGTGACCTCTTGGATGAGTCGTCGCTGCACTCTTGCGGTAACTTTGGGCGGCCGGCCACTCCTGGGAAGGTTCACTACTGTTCCATGTCTTTGCCATTTGTTGATGGTGGCTCTCACTGTGGATTCCCAAAGCTTTGGAAATTGCTTTATAACCCTTTTCAGACTGATGCATCTCAATTACCTTCTTTCTTAATTGTTCCTGAATTTCTTTGGATCTCAGTATGTGTAGCTTTTAAGGATCTTTTGGTGGACTTCATTTTGTCAGGCAGGTCCTATTTAAGTGATGTCTTATTTGAGAACAGGTGTGGCAATAATCAGGCCTGAGTGTGGCTTGATACAATCTACTCAGGTGTGAGAAACCACAGTGAAGTTATGTTTTAACAAGGGGGGCAATCACTTTTTCACACAGGGCCATGTAGGTTTGGATTTTTTTTATCCCTTAATAACAAACACCTTCATTTAAAAATAGCATTTTGTGTTCACCTGTGTTGTCTTTGACTAATATTTAAATTGGTTTGATGTTCCGAAACATTTAAGTGTGAAAAACATGCAAAAAAACAGGAAATCAGGAAAGGGGCAAACACTTTTTCACACCACTGTAGTTGAAAACTGCTTGCTTTGTGTGTTTGACTGTAGCTCTCCTATATGCTGTTCTTGCTTGAATATGCACTCTTCTAGTCTGAGTGTTTTGGCTCCGGTGCTTATATACACGTTTTGCTGAGTGCTCTTGTGTTTAATTGTTCTTGTCTGCGCTCAGCATTGCAGAGCAGCCGGAGCCCAGGGAGCGAATGGTTCAGGTGGTGAAGTGGTATCTCTCAGCCTTTCACGCTGGACGGAAAGGATCTGTAGCCAAGAAACCCTACAACCCCATTCTGGGAGAGGTGTTCTTCTGCCACTGGGACCTGGCCTCTGAGACAGAGGAGCCTGCAACTGTGGTGAGTGTAATATGAATGTTTGATGTTGTGACGTTACTGTGCATTTCTGCTTCAAATTTAGTTTCATGTTTTTTCTGTATTTTGAAAAGTGGCATCCTTCATTCAGGCTTGGGTGTCTTTCTGTGTGTTTGTACAGGAGCCTGTGTCGGAAGGGCCTGTGCCATTGTGTAGCAGGAGCAGTGTGTCCTTCGTAGCAGAGCAGGTTTCTCACCACCCCCCGAGTGAGTGCGTTAAGCTGAAATGCAATAAAGCAGAAGACGCACTTTATGTGCTTTGTTTCCACTTCCACTTCTGCAGGAGCATAGTTTCAAGTTTACCCTCCTTAACAACATCTGCTTCTGCTCCTAAAGGGCTTTGTAACTAGCTGATGAGTTGGGCAGAATTCCCAGATTGCAAACCATGTTTCTTTGCTTGTTTTATTATTTGTGTTAATTTGACAGACAGAATATACATAAACATTGTTGTATGAAAATGCTGCAGTGGTATATACAGTTTCATGAAAAAATTTTCATATTTTGGAAAAAGTTCATTTGTGTTTGTAAACAAAAAGTTTATATTCATTACATGTAAAGTGACATTTCGAGCCTTTTATGATTTACTGTTGATCAGTCTGGTGTATAGCTCAGTTAACATTAGAAATCCAGAATCTCAAATTGTTAAAATATTTTATGTCTAGTTTGAGTAAATTGCAATTCAACAGTATCAACATCAAAACAAAAAGTTAATAATTTGTCATAATTAATATGGCAATTTACCTTTTTGAATTAAATTAGAGATTAAATTTAACTTTTTCACAATATTATAGTTTTTGGAGATTCTAGTAGAGTTTCTATGTATTTGCTGCTGAAGAAAATCCTTTGACATTATAGTGGTTTTATGTATGATTAAGCAGCATACCAGCAGCATGTCTTTCTATCAGTTCTTGCCATTTTTTTGCAGAGGTGGGAGTAAGGCACACGTGCACCTATCAGGTCTTAGACTTCAAATCTCAAGCTAGTCCCAATTAACTGTGGTGAGAGCTTCTTTAAAAACAGATAAAAGACTTATGATAAGACAGTCTTATCACTGCATAGTCTTTTTAAAGCCAAGTTTAGGACAGCTTAATGTTAGCTTTTTAGCTATCGTTTTAACCAGCCAATAAGTTAAATAAAGACAGTCACATACCCTTCTTTATTGGTTTTGTGGTGATGAATGAAGTTGGATGTTGCGGTTTTTGTGTCACTGATTTCTGAACTGCAGACCTCACGTATCACTGTCCTATTTGTACTATTATCATTGACAACATAATCCCTGAATCAGAGTGGAATTATTATTTTTTGGAATATCCCTTTCAGGTTTGCACTAGTGAGAGACAATTACTGGGGTCAGTTATTTATGTTTTTAGACAATCAGTCTGGGCTCAAGAGGCCAGTAAATACAAAATCCCACATTTACAATACACATCTGCAGGCAGCCTAATCAGGGTGGATGCTGCAGAACAATGTTAGAATATCAATTTCACCATTCTACATGCAGATGAAGACATGATTTGAAAAACCTCTCCTTTCATCTCATGAACAATTATTTTCTTTTTTTATATTTATTTTAAATCAACCACAAAATGATATCAGTGTTATATATCCACCATCAGCCACCCTGCGCTCTAAATATTGCCATCAGCCATTGAAAAACCCAGTTTTTTTACTAGTTTGCACAAATTGCAATGGAAACCACCCAGTCATGTTTCAAAAACAAACTTCTTAATGTCTTGAAAATGCAAATATTTAATAAAAATGTCCTGTCCAGGGTCCATCTCAAATGTAAAGTTTGAAGTCATGAATACAACATCAGGAGTCAAATGTTAGTCAGGCCCTAAAATGTGTTACTTGAGTCAAGTCATGTGACTCGAGTCCCCTCCCTCTGCTCATGTGTTTTGCTGTCTGAGCACATCTCTGCAGAGATACCCATTTCTGTCTCTATTGTTGCAGTATCGGCATTCTATGCTGAGTGTATCAGCAGAAAAATCCAGTTCAACGCACACATCTGGACCAAATCCAAGTTCCTTGGAATGTCCATCGGTGTACACAATATTGGCCAAGGTAGGCAAATGCCCAAATTATTTGTTTGGCATTAGTTCAGAATCACTCTTTAGGTCCTATAATTAGAATATAACACATTGATAATCTGCTGTTCTGTTCGTCTTCTGTTGTCTGCTGCAGGCTGTGTATCCTGTCTAGAGCACGATGAACACTACATTCTCACTTTCCCTAATGGTTATGGCAGGTGAGCCTCATGGTTTTTTTGTCTCTGTAAGCATAGACATGTCCTGTGTTTAATGTCCTAGTGGAATATCATTCATTGCCCTGTTTGTCACCCTGCAGGTCAATCCTGACTGTTCCATGGGTGGAACTAGGTGGAGAGTGCAATATTTCCTGCTCCAAATCTGGCTACAGCGCCAACATAGTGTTCCACACCAAACCCTTTTATGGGGGGAAGAAGCACAGGATAACTGCAGAGATTTTGTGAGTCAATTAGTTTTTATATTTTCTCATTTTGCTGAATAAGAAAAGTCTGTTTTGTGTCTGCTTCATTAAACACCACTTCTAGACTTACATTGCGGCTGACTCCCCATCTCTTACTTGTTCACTCTCCTATAGTGGCCCTAATGATAAGAAATCATTCTGCTCCATTGAAGGAGAATGGAATGGAGTAATGTATTCAAAGTTGCCTTCTGGGGTAAGTGTCAACAAGATATCTTGGTCAACATGAGTGCATAAAGATTAAACATTAACACAGAAATGCTGATACATAGATGTAGATATACACTATATCGGCAAAAGTATTGGGACACCTTCTTATTGTTTCTACTGAAATCAAGAATATTATGGCCCAGAGTGGCTCAGTGGATTAAAGCCTACCATACACCTAAGGACTTTGAAAAGATTCTGAAAAGACTTTTAACAGACTAAAGTCTGACACCATCTCATATCTACAGGCATTTTAGTCACAGTCTAGTTACAGTCTAAGATTTTGGAAAGACTGGATCTTGCAGGGTCACTTAATTTAAAGACTGCAACTAGATTTCTTTTGAGATTATTTCCCATCTGCTTTCGTTTTACATAGAATTAATGCAATAAAGAGCAGAATTATTGCAAAATGTGTATTTATTAAAGCTTTCTTTGTATCAAAAATAACTCGACGCACAATAAGACAACGTAGTGCAAAATCAAAATATAGTAACGTGCATTAAAAATACAGAGCTATCGGAGCTCAAATACTGTCAACATAGGATTCACATCCATGCATTCCTGGTCCTGTGTGTCTGCATGCTCCTCATTTTCTTTGAGCTGTTGGGGAAAACAATAATTTTTAAGATTAAAATTATCATTAAATAGCCCCATTCAGTAGTGTTTAGTTGGCTAGCTAGCTTTAGCATAGCACACTCACCTGGGATTTTGAGGGCTTCAGCAATTTGTCCACTTTTTCCTTTTCATCTCTGTCGTGTAATAAATGGTAAAACTTGCTCGCTCCACAGCTCCACCAGGTTCTCCTCCTTTTTCTACAGTCCTGGAGAACCATAGTTTCTGAGCTTTTCAGCCATATTTACCTGCCAGGCATTCATATACTTGCCTTTGTGGCTTCCTGTAGCTTTCCTATTGGTTCCCGACAGTGTTCACATCACTATTTGCTCAAGTGAACTCTTACAACTTGTGATGATATTAAACGTTTGATTTTATCGGAACTCCTTGACGCGAAAAAGACTGACTAAAACTTTCAGTCCCGACCACTTTACACTTAACGATCAAGATGACGCGACTGTAGCAAGACTCTCGTGATTTTAGCTTGACTTTGAAAATTTGTCTGCGACTAAAATTGCGTGAAAGTTGTTAGGTGTAAGGTAGGCTTAAGGCGCTGACACTATTATCAGAGGATTGCGAGGTCGAATCTTCGGGGTCTGAGAGAGCAAAATTGACTATGCTCTGGTTAGATAGATGGAGCTCTCTCCCCATCACTATTACAATGCGACCTCAGGCATCTGCCAGCCGATCCATTAGATTTCCTCTAAGAGCATCAGGCTGCCAAGCAACAATGCATCGGCAGCAGTTCAAAAAGAGGTGGTGGCTGACTTCACATGCATCAGAGGAGGTCAGGGACATTACAAGTGATTGGGAGAGTACTAGAGAATGGGTGGGTCGATTTGCCTACCACTACATGGGGAGGGGGGTTTGGGTTGGAGTTACTGTCTGTATTGTCCAGGGAAGGCTTCTCTACAGGGACTAGGCAAGCTGTTTTTGTGCATTTGCTTATCTCATATCATTAGTAGGGGTGTCAACAAACATTTGGACATCTAGTGTATCTCTAGATACAGAATACCATCATAATCCCAATACACAATGCAACAGACACCGTTTACAATGTGTGTTCCATTTTCCAGGAAAACTCTGTGTTCATAGACACAAAGAAAATGGGCATTATTAAGAAAAAGGTGCGGAAGTTGGAGGACCAGTTAGAATATGAATCCAGGAGGTGAGTAACTTGTAGAGACTGGACTGTTTACTTCTACTCTTAAAGTATCTCCAGCATGACTTATTTACAGGCACATTCAGTCATCTGGTGGATTTTTAGAGACTTTAGAGATCTTTATAGTAATATACATAGAGTTTAAGTGTATTACTATAAAGATGACACTATTTTTATTTTATTCTCAAAAGCAGATCAGACATACTGTTATACATTTAAAAAATTTGACTATCCTGGAAAAAGTTCATTTTTGTTCACAATTTTATTCAAAAACGTAATCTTTACACATAAAGTTACATATTTAAGATTTTTTTTTTTGCCTTAATGTTGATCAGTATGGTTCATAGCTTATGAATTGACTGGCCAAACAAGCACAGTAATATCATAGGCAGCAAACTATTTAGTATTTATAGTAGTTATAATAGTTTATAACCACTGTGGACCGGTACTAAATCCTGCTGGAAAAGGAAATCAGCATTTCCATAAAGATTGTCAGCAGATGGAAGCATGAAGTGCTCTAAAATCTGCTGTTATATGGCTTTTTTGACTTTGGACTTGATAGAACACAGTGGACCAACACCAGCAGATGACACAGCACTCCAAACCATCACAGATTGCAGGAACCTTGGATTTTGTGCCTCTCTAGACTCTAGGACTTAATTTCATACTTCATCTGAAATGAGGATTTTTGACCACTGAGCAACAGTGCCATTTTTTTTCTTTAGCTCAGGAAAGTCATTTCTGACAATGTCTCTGGTTCAGGAAGGACTTGATATGAGGAATTTACTCGTGATCAACACAAAAACAAAAAAGGGTTTTAAATGTCACTTTACATGTAATGAATATGCAATGACGGTTTACTTTTTTAAAATTAAATTATGAACATAAATGAAGTTTTTGACAGTATTCCAATTTTTGATGTATGACTGTAGACACACCTTGTTTAATGATCAGTAACATTGTAAGAGCTGTGTTATACTTGTATTTGACTACTTCTTGAGATGAGCCAAAGCAGTAGTGAGTTGTTTTCCTAGCTGCCACTTGTAGTAAAGACTTTTTCCATGTGACTGTCAGTCTGTGGAAGGATGTGACATTGAATCTCAAGCTGAAGGACATTGACGCAGCCACAGAGGCCAAACACCGTCTGGAGGAGAAACAGAGGGCAGAGGCCAGAGAGAGGAAGGAGAAGGAAGTTCAGTGGGAGACAAGGGTGAGTGTTTCCTCGATTTGGTATTAGCATCAAGTATTTAAACTTATATTATAACTTATCAAGCAGTAAATCTCCTTTACTCACTAGACAGGAAAGGGGAAGTACAATCAGCTAACTGCAGCAGCAAAAAATAGTATAACAGGAGAGTTGTATACTGTACTAGTACTAGTACTGTATACTAGTTATGTGGTATTTTAATATTCTTTTATGCATCACATCAAACTATTATTTTTATACATTATTATTCTTACATTTACTTTATATATACATTTACAGTTTTCATGTATACAGATTTATAATCAGGGGATGCACATATCAAGGAGAGCAGGGCATATTTGATACAAATTCCATTGTAATTTAATTCAAAAAGGTAAAGTTTACATGAAAACTATTTCTGACACATTAAAAAATCTATTTGGAATACAGATAAAAAAAAACCAGACATGTTGGCTAAACAAAAAAAATGTGACATGTGTTCTTGCAAATACAAACCGAATTCCAAAAACGTTGGGACACTAAACAAATTGTGAATAAAAACTGAATGCAATGATGTGGAGATGGCAAATGTCAATATTTTATTTGTAATAGAACATAAATGACAGATCAAAAGTTTAATCTGAGTAAATGTAACATTTTAAAGGAGAAATATGTTGATTCAAAATTTCACAGTGCCAACAAATCCCTGGCAGCCATGGCCTAGTGGTAAGGATATGGTCTTGTGCCAGAAGGTCGCTGGTTCAAACCCCAGGCAGGACGTGACTGAAGTGCCCTTGAGCAAGGCACCTAACCCCCTAACTGCTCCCCGGACACCGGTGGATAAGGGCTGCCCACTGCTTCGGGCACAAATTCTCACAGCCTTGTGTGTGTGTGTGTGTGTGTGTGTGTGTGTGTGAATGGGTTATATGCGGAGGTCAAATTCCATTGTGTGAAAAATCACATTGGCTAAATTGGTTGAATTTAATCTTAATTAATTTGGTATTTATTATCGTGATACTTCACTTGGTATTTGTATCAAAGTTCTGTTATTTTGAGAACCCTACTCTGCATTACTTTGTGCCCTCGCCTCTTCTAATTATTGTTACATATCAAAATTTAATCTTGTGGAAAAATGTGTATTTGGATTTTCATCACATTACCCAGCCGTAATTCTGGTCGTGTATGAAGGTTCACTATGCCATAGAAATCTTAGAATTGGAGAATATTATTATTATTATTATTATTATTATTATTATGTATTTGCGTTATTGCAGCAAACTTCAGATGTTTAGGCACAAGTATGTATAAACCAATGCATTTGTGCTTTTCCTAAATGTTTATTTTTTGTCTTTGCAGCTGTTCCATGAGGATGGCGAGTGCTGGGTTTATGATGAACCACTGCTGAAGAGAATGGCATCACTGCGGCACTAGTACAGCCTTTGTACAGAAGTCTGGGGAAAAAGAACTCTTTTACAATTCATCTAAAGCCTTGGAATGACTGATGAATGGACATTTAGAAAGCTTTGCATTTTTGAAATGAATGATGATAAGAACTAGAAAAAAAGAACTGAACTCTTATACAATTAAATATCAAAATACAAATTACTCCTTTCTCGCCAACTTCACCAATTCCACCTCTCCACCGCCCCTTCAAGAAGGAAAATATAAACACCATCACAGACAGACACTTCGGTAGTTGAGGGCTTCTTAGCAACCCAAACAAATGCTCTTGTTCTGGGTCCCACAGGCCTTCTCTCTCCTGCTTGGGGAGGTGGGTGGAGCAGAGGAGTTGTGAGTGGGGTTCAAGGTGTTTCAATCGAACAAACTCTGAAAACAACAGCGTTCTGTATCTCAGGGAATCGGGTGACTGAGGATTGAAGGCTGTATCTTCTGACGTTCGAAAGGCCTTAAAGGTGGAACCGCAACACGGGAGAACTTGGCTTGCCTACAGCTAGCTACAGATATTTATATATAGAAAGTATGATTATATATATATATATATTCTCCTTTTTTCATCTGTAACTTGGGCAATAGTAATGATTTGAAAATATGAACTTGGAAAAAAGTCAACATACCAACGATCATTCCACTTATTTCCTGTTGGTCACTCATTAAACGGAAGAAAAACCTTCACTCTTCTGCTTTTCAAAACGTTTTGCATCATATCATATGTTTACCTGTTAAAGAGGACCATTCAAATGAGGAAGTTTAATACAGATGAAGGGGAAAAAACGATAGTCCATTCCAATGTAGGCAACACTTTTTTTTTTTTTTTTGCTTACTAGTGCAGCTCCACAAATTAGAATATTGTGAAAAACTTCATTTTTGTTGATAATTTAATAAAAAAATGTGAACTGTCATATTTTATATTCATTACTCATACACTGATATATCTTAATATTTTTTGTTTTAATGTTTATTCTGTTTGGATAGTAATTCGCTGAACCTCCAAATGATTCTGGATTTCTGATATTCATGACCTTTCATAAAGATCAACATTAAAATAAAAAAGGCTTGAAATGTCCCTTTATATGTAATGAATTTAAAATATATGACAGTTTACCTGTTTTTAAATAATGAACAAACTTTTTCACGATATTTTAGTTTTTTATTTGGCACTGAGTGATTTGATCATTTGAGAACATGCTCTTGAGGCACAGGTAGAGCTCTTGAGCATCCAGAGCAAAGTTAATTTATTCTAAAAGTAGCGGTGAATGTATTATGGTACAGTGTGCCATGATTTACATGAGTGGATGTCCTGTTAAAACTCTCTGTCTGTCTGTCTCTCTCTCTCTCATTATTTCTTCTTTCTTTCTTTGTCCTTACTACAAATAACAGCCACGTAGTGAATACTTCTGAAAAACAGTATCTTGTCCTTCCGTGCATTTTCATAAAAGAAAACCCGACAAGCAAAAATTGACTTTTTAAACCTGAAGTAATGCAGTAGTTGAGCCATTAGGATCCCACTCTGGATTAGAATTGTGTTGCAGCACACTCTCGGTTGACTACATGGACAGAATAGTTTCTAGGAGGATTACGCCTTTTAACATTGTAAATACAGACTTTCCCTATTTACTGTAGTAAGGGGGGTTAAATCAGAGCCAAACTGGCAAGATGATCAATTCCAAAGCCACTTTTTCTTCATGTTGTGTTTGAAAATTTATCTGAAATGGAGGCCTTGTCATATACATGCATTTCACTATCACGCAGTGTTGCTTTGCAAAAGCGGTCCAAACAGCATACCCCCACCCAGACGTAACTATTGATTGTACCAATTTATTGTTTATTAATGCAAAATATTAAATCTCAGTGAGACCAACATGTGTTATGATTCTTTCAGTGTACTTGACACATTCATGTCTGACAGTTACATTTAACACGATGAGGGAAAATGCAGCAGAACCTGGTGTGATTGGAGGGCCGCATTTTTCTACAGGTTGATCTTCCACATCCAGCACACCTGATTCAACCCAGCAGGGATTTAATTTCAGGTTAATTGTGCCAGGACAGAAACATCAACAACCTCTGCTTTCCCCATCTCTAATCTACAGTGATGTCATTGTATGCAGTTATAGCAGTATCTAATGGTGCTTTAAAATTCACAGAAATTGTGATTCTTTGTTGTTTTGGTAAAAAAATCATAAGCATTAAAAAATGAATGATACTGTATAGATGTACATATTGGGACACCTGCTTGTTTATTGATCAAGGGTATTAAAATGACTTTCTCCTGCTTTTATTGGACTAACGGTTTCTACTGTCCAGGGAAGGCTTCCTAATAGATTTAGGAGCGTTGTTGTTAAGATTTGATTGAGCATTACTGATCGCCACCCCAACTCCTCATATTGGATGAAGCACAATAGGTTGATTTCAATCTGCTCCAGAGTCCTATTCTATTGGCAGTACTTTTCTACAGAGCCTAGACAAGCTGTGTGTGTGTATTTGCACATCTGTGTCAGCAATGGGTACATTTTACAGAGTAGGCTTGAAAAGGTGTGAAATCTAGAAGTTCTAAAAGTTGATAAAGAGAACCCAATTAAACAAATGAGGCAAAAATGTTATACTTTATATGATGCAATGATATTTGAGAGAGGCAAAAAGTATTTGAACCTTTGCTTCACTTCAGTATCTGGTGTGACCTCCCTCTGCAGCAATAACTGCAACTAAACATTTCTGGTAACTGCTCTGTAACCATTCTTTGCTAGAACGACTTGTGTGTTTAGGGTCGTTGTCTTGCTGCATGGCCCACCTTCTCTTGAGATTCAGTTCATGGACAGATGTCCTGACATTTTCTTTAGAAATCTCTGATATAATTCACAATTCATTGTTCCATCAGTGATGGCAAGCCATCCTGGCCCAGATGCAGCAAAACAGGCCCAAACCATGATACAGTACTACAACCACCATGTTTCACAGATGGGATAAGGTTCTTATGCTGGAAAGTTTAATTTTGGACTCATCTGTCCACAAAACATTCTTCTAATAGCTTTCTGGCTTGTCCACATGATCTTTAGCAAACTGGAAACAAGTAGCAATGTTCTTTTTGGAGAGCAGTGGTTTTCTTCTTGCAACCCTGCCATGCACACCATTGTTGTTCAGTGTTCTCCTGATGGTGGACTCATGAACATTAACATTAGTCAATGTGAGAGAGGCCTTCAGTTGCTTAGAGTTTACTCTGGGGTCCTTTGTGACCTCACCAACTATTACACGCCTTGCTCTTGGAGTGATCTTTGTTGGTCGACCACTCCTGAGGAGGGTAACAATGTTCTTGAATTCCTTTCATTTGTAGACAATCTGTCTGACTGTGGATTGTCCAAACTCTTTAAAGATGGTTTTGTAACCTTTTCCAAACTGATGAGCATCAACAACTCTTTTCTGAGGCCCTACAGAAATCTCCTTTGTTTGCGCCATGATACACAAACGTGTTGTGAAGAGCAGACTTTGATCGATGTTCTTTAAATAAAACTCATGCCTGACTGTCATCCCATTGATTGAAAAATGTGCTGTCCACAAATCTTTTGGACATATAGTCTATATAGTTTGATTTTGATTGAACCTCTTCAGCTATATGTTTTGTCAAGCATAAGAGACCAGTGAAATTTTAAATTCCAAATATGAACGTAAAGGAGTCAAATGAAACCTATTAAAATATTGAGATAAAGTTAAATGCTGGTTATACATTTAGTTTGTTATCAGCAGTCAGAGTCTGGAGGGTATTTGTATTATTTTTATTATCCACATTGATGAAGCCTCACTTACAGTGATTTGAGTTTACTTTTCTATTGATGACAGGAAGGAAACTTGTTTAAAGTATTGTTAAAATTATTAATAATGTCAAGAATAAACGAATAAAGCACATTATGTCTGAATGCATCAAACTATTCTTTCAGGTTCCGCAGAAACCAAACCTAATACAAGATTGACAACGTAAAAACGGGCCTGTTTAAATAATTTTAATATTGCATGCAGGATGGTCACTACAGTGGGCATTTATAGGTCGTTGTTGACATTTTCAACATTGTAGTTGCACAATAGCCTCTTTAGTGGACAGAGAACTCTCCTGCCACCCCCTGCTAGCCAGTTATTAAAAGTGCAATAAAACACATGGTAAACAAAAGTGGATGGGACTACACTTACTTCAGTGATTTCTGCACACTCCTACAAAAAGACAACTTTTCCGGTAAATGCTAAAACGAGCCTCTGGGCAAACGTCGTTGTTCAAATATTGATTTTCTCTAAGCAGTAAATAACAATAAAAGTTATCCATGGACACCCTAAAACGTAATATTTTAGCTAACAAATTTTGTTTTTTTATCCAGAACCAGAGCAGTTCCACTTAAAGTATTACACCGTATTTATTCTTTTCAATTTACTGTTTACTACAGTGACTGGTGTGCCATTCAACTGTTAGAAAATTAACCTGCCGCGCCATCTAGTGTAAGAAGTGTGCACATCCAGCAGTTATCGCTATAGTTGGAAAACTTCCCACAATTCTTTGCGATCAGCGGTATAAATTCTGCTGCGCCCTTCTTCTCGGCCTCATTCTTCGTTGATCTGTGTTGGAGGTATGTGTTTGTGTATTGTAGTTGTCGTAATAGTCTTTTTTTTCCCCCCATTTCGTTTTTATCTCTGTCGTAAATAACTTGTTAAAAGCGTAGTTTTAAATATTTTTGTCGATTGTGTAAAAAAAAACATTGTTTGGATTTGATGAATGCTTAGACACGTGTTTAGGCTAAGTTAAAGCTTTAGTTTTCACTGAGCAGCTTAAATTTAAGTAGCAGTGTGGAAAATTGTTCTAACTTATTTTTGTTACTTTTATTTAGCCAGTTAACTAATGCTACTGTGCTAATGCTAATTAGCTTGGGCGTTTTGCAGTAATTTGAATATTTCTGGTTTAGCTTAATGTATGTTTCCATGCACATATGACGAAAGTTATGTTGGTAGGGACATCTGAAAATAACTGAAGAATGCCAACATTCTGATATGCATGGAAGCACGTGTACGTTTCCTGTGACTTGCTCTTACGCAGCGCACGTGGCTAATGTCTAATCTTTTTTGCAGGTTTTTAATCTTTGATCTACACTCTGCATGTGAGATGGTTGATGGTAAGTTTTGTGTAAAAGCAAGCATCGACTCTCAATTAAGTACATTTGCCAATGATGACTACTAAGAGTAGTGGACAGGAGTGGTTTCTGAAACTTTTATTCTGAGGCTTTTATAGCTCAGAAGCTTTTATACTTTAGGTCTTAAGTTTTGTTAAAGGCTTTGTTTTTTTTCCCTTTCAGCTTTTTTTCAGGAGGGTTGTAGTGGATGGGCCTCTAGGTATGTTAAACTAATTTTTTTTTTTTTTCTTTCTCCCCACCTCCTTACACCCATTTTGAAATGTATGGCCAAGGGTATGAAGTATAAGCAACTCTTCTGTATGTGTAGTCCAGAATGGAAAGTAAATTAAGGTTTTTGTCTAATTGCAGCACAGCCAGAAATAAGACTGCAAGTGAAGTGCTGTTAAATATCCTTCTGAGGTATGGGTTTTCCACTGCGTTGTCAAATTTACATTAGTCAATGTGTCCAATGATGACTGTATTTGCTACTCTTGACCTAAAGCTGATGAAATTACCCACCAAATTTTGATCTGAGGCGCATCTTGATTGCTTGAAGTGCAGACTGTGAAATTCTTGAAATAATTGTTCTGTTTTTGTACAGGACGACTCTCCGTTGAGGAGGAAAGGTACGAGTTACATATTGCATACAAGTATCTCTGGCAATTTACTGTTTATGATGTTAAAAAATGGGAATCTCTCTGAATTAGGCTGAAAGACTACTTATCTTCTGAAACAGTTAAATGGCTTTAAAGTTTTTTGGGTTTTTGTCTTTTTGTATTAACATTGTTTCTCCTAATAGGGAGTCTGATGGATCATGATTGAATGGTAAGGATTTAAATATTTGCATCAGATTCTACTGAATACAAATGATGACTGCATAGTTCAGCAGAACCTCCATGTAGAACAATGAGCAATGTCTTTCGCTCCTAGCTGATGTATTGTCCTTTACATCTTAAAGATGTAAAACACAATTATGGGTGTTTAAATTTTATTTTTTATTTGCAGGGAGCAGGATGTCCTTGATTCCCAGTTGGTAAGTTAATGTTGAGATTCATGGTGTTAACACATGATACAAATGATGACTGCATAGTTCAGCAGAACCTCCATGTAGAACAATGAGCAATGTCTTTCGCTCCTAGCTGATGTATCAAGTAAATGCATGTATGGGTTGTAATTGCTTTTTGTGGTGAATAACTTGGGTTCTCCTTGTTTAGGATGGGGTTTAAAAGGCTTCAGTTCTTGAAGAATTGACTGCAGGTAAGCAGAATTGCTTGGCTTAGAGTGTGATGGTGAGGTCTAGATGGGATGATTTTGAATCAGGCCTCTGATATAATTGAGGACTACATTTATAATCTGATCTAGCTTCATATAACTGCCTATTTCACATTATAGTTGATTGTGTTGTAATTTTTTTCTTTTCCTCCCCAGGTCATTGGCATGTAAGTCTTACATGGGTTCATGTGACGTCAATGATGAAAATATGTACCATGATGATGACCCGATCCTCTGACCATACCATGGAGAATTGAATATTAGCTCTGGCTGATGTGGGGTTTAGACACTGGACTTCATGGCCCTTTTTCTGCTCTAAAAGGAGTACTCATTTACATGTTACCCTGCAGGTCCTGTAATCAGCTGTCTGGTCGTGGCTGCTTTGACTTGAGGTTTGTAAACTCATAATTGGCCCAAATTTGGGGGTTCAGTGATGTTTTGCAAATGTCTGACCTGAACAAAAAATGTAGATGACTTCTAGCTGATGAACCCTAGTTTTTTTTTAACTTTTTTTAGTGCCCTTCACTTGGAACCAGTCTTGACTCTGGATTACATCTCTTGATTTAGGTAGACTACTAAACTGAGATGGGGCCTGACTTTGACTGACACGGTGAGTTTGAGCCGAATCTATGACCTCGTGTTGCAAACCGGTGATGATTTGATTCTGCCAAATGAATCTAATGATTATACCCCTTTCCGTTCCATTACTCTGAGGTTGTTTGCAAATCAAATATATAGGTACTTGTCACGTAAGCCTTGTCTGACCTTTTCTTATTCCCTTGTTTTGCAGCCACCTAATCTGATGGCCATGTGCAAAACCATTCAAGTGCTGGACTTGTCCTTGCTGGAGCCAGCTTTGTCGGCTGTAGTTGTCATGAAGCCAAGGTTTTCATGCGGGACAAATTTAAGCTGAATTGTCATGTAGTACATGCAAAATAAACAATTATTGAACTTTTATTGAGGTGTTTGCTTGATTTATTGTTGTACTTAAGGATATGGGTGGGAGTAATTTAAGGTGCCTGTAACCAAGTGGTGGGGTTGAATAATCAAATTGGTCAATAAGAGTAAATGAGCAGTAAGCTCTGGAGCACCTTAAACCTGGGAATGTGTAATGTACCAACTTGAAGTTTACATGACTCAAACATTTACATAGAATTTAATCTAATTCAGGGTTTTAATGTTGAACCCGATTGCAATTTATCCAAATTTTAAAGGAAGGTATGTCATGTTAAGCCATATTTGGCAAATGGCAAACAATTTACAATATTTTAGCAATTTAGTGTTAACAAATATGAAGTGGCAGTGGGGTCCGAAATGAGTTTTTCTTCTTTTTTTTTGTTTTTTTATATATATATATAACTTTGACCGCGGCAGGGAAAACCATGTCAAAGTCACAGGGCAACTTGGGATATCGTGTCACTTACATTAGCGACAAAACTTAGCCACTCTATTATTGCTGTAAATGAAAGATAACGGTCTCATATAGTACAGATCTTGAACAAAAACAAAACTTAAATTCACAAAACTTATTTCGGAAAAAGACTTGGACCTGGTTTTCCCTGGCGGGGTCACTAACCTAAAATACAGAGTTGATTTACATTTAAACACGGAGGTAATTTCCCGTCGGCACCAGTGACGTAAAAATCGAATGTTATGGGAAAGGCGGATGTGACGTCACCGTAGGGGTAGTGCCCTGGTCAGTAAATACTAGTGGTGCGGTTTTACGTCCAATGAACCAAACAGCGGCCTGTGCATGTGTCCTGGATGGACGAAGTAAAGATATTTTCTGAGACGCTCGTGGTTTCATTAGACCACATTTCCAGCTTTACTGATGAGTGTCTCCCTGATTCTCTCCGGGTTCCTGGCGGTCTCGGTTAAAGCCGATTTCTTCCAGTTTGACAGTATTTCTAATGTTTCCACTTATTACTTCAATTACCTCTATTGTCATGTTTGGGAGGGAGAATGTCAGCCCAACCAGGACGACGCCAGCCAACAAGGTAGGGAAGGTTCTTTTTTTTGGAATTTACAGCATTTGGCAGGCGAATACTTTCCCATTCCACCTTAAATGGAACGTTAGTAGTCAGGCGTGTGGTGCGCTCCTGAGTAACCGCTGCACTATTTAAGATGGAACTGTAAATTCAAGACAGATCTCCAGTTTGTGGTTTAATTAATTATGGGATGTTGCTAAATTTCTTCTAAGAAAGACTAGCAATGTCCAGAGTCTGCATGTATAAGCAGGGCAGGAAGAAAACTGATGCCTTTGCACGTTTAATTTTGGAGAAGCTTTTGAGAGATCATTGGACTGCAAAGAAAAATAAATGCTCATACAATTCAAAGTTAGAAGCCCAGAAAACCAAACTGAAACTCTTGTCTTTGGGCACATTAGAAAGAGTTTGGTGCAGTTTAAGGTAAAAGACATAAATGACCAGTAACAAGGTGGATGGATGCAATCAGAGGAATTCTGAACAAACTATTTGACATGAAGTCCTGGATATTCTAGAGAAACTATCCTTATGGTCGACTTGACCACACTTCATAATAACTACATAAAGCAGCAGGCTGGTCCTATAAGCTGACTAAGTCTTTTCTCAACTCTACCACATCTGAGCCAACACACAAGAAGCTGGTTACTTAGTTAATGAGTGTAATCAGATGTGCTATGAGGGAGAACATCTGCAGACTGTTGGATCACCACAACTGGGAATGGAAAATGTTTATTTGGTCTATCCAGTGACTGTATTACAGTATATACAGTCTACGGGTCTAACATTTTAATAAAAAAAAATGGCCTGTTGGCTTAGTGCAGTTGCTCATCTGTCTTGATCTTTTTAAACCATTACAAATCTGTTTAATGACTATCAAAGTTCAGATGACAACTGGTTTAATATTTTTGCAGATGTTTATACTGACCTTAGACTCTCTTTAGTGCCTGCTGGAGACATTTGGTCCTGGTTTTCTCAAGATTACAGTGGCATAATGACTGCATGGTACTGCAGCCTTGGGCAGTGTTGTGATTCAGGAGACTGCAGAATTACTAATAACCTCACAGGTAAGCATACAATTCTTTTCAAATCTATTAGCCCACCATTCACGTAGTTGACGTTCAGCATTGAAGCACATAAATGAGTTATATATTTACACAGTTTATTGTTTGTGTGGGTGTGCACTATTAGGTCTAGAGCGAGATCTGCAGCTAAAACTGCATGGACAGCACCTGGCTCAGTCTGTGGTTCTGAAAGCTATTCAAGGATTCATCAGTAACCCAGAGTCCAACAAGCCACTGACGCTCTCCTTCCACGGCTGGTCCGGCACAGGCAAAAACTTTGTGGCCCGGATGGTGGCAGACAACCTGTACCGGGACGGAGTGAAGAGTGAGTGTGTCCGTCTGTTCATTGCCCCGTTCCATTTTCCACACTCAAGACTGGTGGACGTGTACAAGGTGAGCATCGCATTTGGCATGGACATCGGGTCATGATTACCATTTATTGATTTTGCATTTAAATAAAACGAGATTTAACAGAATGTACGTCTGACAAAAAATGTCAATAGTTTTAGGAACATGGGTAGACAGTTGTCCAGACCACACATATTGAATAGCTCAGTACTAGATTGCATCACCTCTTTGATATGGTAACTGACCCAGATGCAGGGTAAACTGCACATAGCAAACACGGAATACAGAGTTTCTTCAAACATTCTTTCAGTAAGAATAGATATGTGGTCATTGATGACTGCAAGGGTGTAAGGTTTTTGCATAAACGTAATGACAGACAAACCACTACGATCCTGTGATACCAGTAATAAAGCTGTCAAAGTACTAGTGCATCTTAAAATGTCATTTATTTAATAGTAATTTCACAGAAAGTGGCATTTCAGCTTTTTTGTTTGAATGTTGATGCTGTATGAATTGTAATTTACTCCAAATGAAATATTCTAATAATTTGAGATTCTTGATTTCTAACCTGTAAGCCTTACTGATCAACAGTAAAACAAAAAAATATATATATGTCCCTTACATGCAATAAATAAAATGAGTTTATATTTTTAATTAAACTATGAACAACAATGAACTGTTTCACAATATTAAATTTTATTGTGGTGCTGTATATTACAGTTTAACGTATGAAACACGGCCTGGTATCATCTTCTGATGTGTCGTAAATATATTTTCTACATCTAGCCTGACTTTGTACATTTTGAATTTGTTTGACTCCGTATGTTTCTAGGGCCAGCTGCGGGAGGCTATTAGAGACATGGTGCTTCGGTGCCCACAGACTCTCTTCATCTTCGATGAGGCAGAGAAGTTGCACCCTGGTCTTATAGATGCAATCAAGCCCTACATGGACCACTATGATAATGTGGATGGGGTCAGCTACAGGAGAGCCATATTTCTCTTCCTCAGGTTGGTGAGTCCTTACATAAGGAGTTAGGTAGAATGACTGTCAGCATTCTTTTAATGTTAGCAAAATTAAAAATAACCTTCCCGACAGTCACTGTTACCTAGCTTTCAGTTTTCACATACACAATGTGTGTGCCAAAGCAGTCAAAATTAAATGTGAGGCCATCTATCCGTCAGTGTAAAGCTTCCCTGACATCGAGTCATGCAACAGGACAATGATCACAAGCACACCAACAAAACTAGAATAGAATGGCTGAAAAAGGAAAAAAAATCAAGGTGTTGCAATGTCCCAGTCAAAGTCCAGACCTCAATCCAGTTGAAATTCTGTGGCAGATCCTTAAGAGAGCTATGCATAAAGAAATGCCCACAAACCTAAATGAACTCAAGCAAAGTTGTAACAAAGAGTAGACTAGAATTTCTCCAGAATGTAAGATCACACAGAAAATGATGACTTCAGGTTATTGCTGCTAAATGTGGTTCTACAGTCTCTTGATTATTGAGATTGAGCCTATTTTTATTAAATAAATAATGACATGGTGGAATCGGTTCTGTTGTTTATGAGAGGTTGTATTTACCTCATTTTAAGTCCTGCTAAGTACCAGTTGCTTTTTTGTTCTGGTATGTAAAACCGCAGAATTAAAAAAGGATGCACTTATTTTTTACATTTACGGCATTTGGCAGACGCTCTTATCCTGAGCAGTGTATAAAAGTGCTTTGTTTTCATTAAGAGAATTATCTCAGCTAGTACAGACAGGTTAGAGTTCAAACTACTCCAGTTCAGACAGAACAAAACCATCACTAATACCTAGAGAGAAGGAAAGATACACAATTATACATAATGTAAGAGCATAACAATGTATTACAATAAGTGTTATAAACTAGTGCTGCTTAAGTGCTCCACAAAGAGATGCTCTTCAGTCTGTGTTTGAAGACCGTGAGGGACTCTGCTGTTCAAACAGCCAGTGGGAGCTCATTTCACCACCTGGGTGATGGGACAGAGAGTCTTAATGCTAGTCTTCTATGTGTCTTGAAGGATGGCGGGTCAAGCCGAGCCATACTGGAAGCTCGAAACGTTTGAGGTGTGGCTCGAGACTTGACCATTGCCATAATGTAGGGAGGGGCTGGTCTATTTTTTGCTTTGTAGGCGAGCATCAGGGTTTTGAATCTGATGCGAGCAGCTACAGAAAGCCAGAGAAGTGGATACAGCAGCGGAGTGACTTTTCTCATGACTGTAACTTATGAAGATATTACCAGGGGCTTGGACCTAGTTTAATTGATTTAATCTGCTTTGTAGCAATATTGGTGGTGCTGCTATCAATGAGGTAGCACTGGACTTCTGGCACTCAGGACAGAATAGAGAGGATATTGGTATGGAGGATCTGGAGCATCGACTGCGATCAGAGTCTATGGAAGCTGAAGGTACGTGACTTCCCATTAAACATTATCAAATTGAAAATTAACACAAAATTCACTGTTTTTTAATATAGCTGGAGAGTTCTGAAATGTTTCATTATTACAGTAGTATTTTGCCCAATTCCTACTGAAGCTGCATCAAAAAGTTCATTTGAAAAGAATGCAAATGGAAATGGGTATCTGTTAATCTGTCTGACAGCAGGTTATGTTTAAAAAATAAAATAAAAAAACAACATTATCTGTGCTTTCCCCTTGAACATTAAATATTATGGTTGAAGACTTCTAAATAATCGTCTCTAGTGACCTCACTTTAATAACAGTAAATAATACTATACAATTGTACATTAGGAAAAAGGTTAATTTTTGCTCATAATTTTAAAAAGTTGTTATTTTATATTCATCACAAGTGACATTTCAAACCCATCCATCCAGTATCTTATTGATCCTGATCAGGATTGATCCTGATCAGGGTTGCAATGAGTCCCCTACCCCTTCACTGGGCACCAGGCTGGGCATTATGACATTTTAAGCCTTTTTGTTGAAATGATGATCATTATGTCTCATGAAAATCCAGAATCTCAAATTATTACAAAATTACAATTCAAACAATGTAAATCCCTTATATCTCTCGGGCTGAAACTGCTTCATTCCTAATATCACGCCACTTTTGATGCAGAGATGAGGTCTGAAGTGCCTTTCCTCAATTAAGGAGAAAAAGAACTGGACTGTTGCTCAGTGATTCAAAGTCCTCTTTTCAGATGAAAGTCAATTTTCCAAATCATTTGAAATTAAGAGTCTGGAGGAAGAGTGGAGAGGCACAGAATCCAAAGAGTCTGAAGTCCAGTGTGAGGTTTCTGTGATGGTTTGAGGTGCCATGTCATCTGCTGGTGTTGGTCTACTGTATTTTGTCAAGTCCAAAGTCAACACAGCCACCTACCATGAAATTTCAGAGCACTTCATGCTTCCATCTGCTGACAAGCTTTATGGACATGCTGATTCCTTTTTCCAGCAGGACTTAGTATCTGGTCACAGTGCCAAAACTACTACCAAATGGTTTACTGACCATGAGATTGGCCAGCCAACACATGAGCTATATGCTGTACTGATCAACATTAAAAAGGCTTGAAACATCACTCTTTGTAATTAAAATAAAATGACTGTTCACCTTTTCAATTATGAACAAAAAAATACTGTTTCATATTTAATTTTTTATGCATGATTGCGTTCCTCATATACATATATATTCTCTCTCTTTCTCTGACTGCAGGAGGATATGCTCAGAGTGAGCTCATGTCAGGGCATTTGATAGATTTCTTTGTGCCCTTCTTACCACTGGAGTACCGTCATGTGAAACTGTGCGCAAGGGATGCGTATGCTGCTCGTGGCGTGGAGCCAGATGAGGCAACGCTGGATGAGGTGGCTAAAGCCATGCTTTATGTACCCAAAGAAGAGAAACTCTTCTCTGCACAAGGGTGCAAATCCATTCCTCAACGGATCAATTTCTTTTTACCATAATGGAGTAAAACACAGCCAGTTGCTCAATATGAACACCTAAGGCATACTTGAAAGTCTTCAGAAAGAATCAGGATCTGAATCTGCTGATAACTGTAATTTTATTATATCAGGTACATATTGAAGAACATGCAACGTGAAGTTATTCCATCTCTTACTGAGATGGAACATGATCACTGAACCCTGTAATGACTTTTGTAACTCAAACAACTTCAAATAACTTCTTAAACACATACCATCATTTACCACCAAAAAACTGTAAAGTTTACATTACTCTTATGTTAATGGATGCCTGTTATTTGACTTCTTTTAATTTTTTTTATTTGCTTGTTTAATTTGCTTTTAAATGCTGTAAAGGGACTCTTTCAGTGGCTTGTTTTTTCACTCATGAGGTTCAAGTGCTGTGTTATGTGAGTTAATGCTGAGGCTATGACAGGACAGATTATTTTAATGTTCCAAAAAGTATGATCAGAATAAAAGAAATGACTATTGCTATTGTACGATCTGTCTTAACTTGTCCAAATGGTGACTTGAAAAATTAATATAAATATATATGTTATGAAAATGGGGGTGGGAGCGAGGTATGCAGCTGGATTGTGACTACAGTAACACCTATGGGAAGGTTTTGCAATCTTTGCATCTTTTTTTACCTTTTATTTGCACTGTGGTTGTGACATGACATTGTTTGTTTGCTGTGAAATAGCATGGTAGTATGTACATTACCACAACTCTGTGAAATGTGCTGTAGTGGAAAGATGGCGATTTGGATGTTGCCCATGGTTTAGATCCAACACGGCTGACTCTGATATTCAGCTGATATTCAGATGGCTCTGAAGGTCTTCATTACCTCGATCAGGTGTGTTGGAGCTAAACTCAGCAGGTTGGCAGATTCCCAGAACCAGGATTGGACTTTAGATGAAAGTACATTGACCTGTTTATGAACCTTGGTTGTAACATGCATTAAGCTTTTGGTTTAAGACTTAATTAATTTTTTTAATTGCATGCTGGTTTCTTAAAATAATGAGTTACTAATACTGTATATACAAGAAGCTGCTAACATGTCTCTAAAATAGGTTATCTATCATGGGTCTTATGTATATGTTGAACTTTTAGGCTTTTATGTCAATGCCATTTTAACCATGTTAAGTCACCAGCGGAAAAAGTGCTAAACCTTTTGTGAGCAATTAACTTTTAACTGTTACACATAATATAACTCTTTTTGTGACTTGAACTGCTTCTGTGTCCTTTTTAATTCTCCAAAGAAAGTTTAAAATGTTGACTTCCAGGACTTGCTTTTAAGTTCTTAATTTCTTTGAAGAATGCAGATTGCATACTAATCAGCCATTATACAATTCAGTCCTGCAGTGTCATTTAAGAGGTGCGCAGAAATCACAGAGGTGTTTAAAAACTCCAACAACTGCTGTGTCTAAATAACAATGGTGCTGAGAATGATCCACCAGATGAAATCTGCATTGTGGCTGTCCTGTGATGTTTCGCTAATAGGTTATTTTTATGATAATTTACTGTAGCTGCAGGATGTTTTATAAAGACCTTCTGAAATATTTTCGTGCTGTTTTTGTTGTTTTAAGGAATTGTGCATGGACAAATCAAGTTTCACAATTTTCCCTCTCCAATTTCCCACTGACTTCATTTATAGCCAGGCAGACAATTATACATCAGATGTTTGCTTGTTTTGGAGCTGTGCAACTTCTCTTGCACATGTAATACGCTGTGAGTGATTATGCTAGTCAAAATAATGACACAGCCCAGTAAACTGTATCAACAATACTTGTGGGAGATAATACCTTCTAGCTGAATAACTACACATTTACTGTGATTTCTTTGCTTCAAGCATCGTCATTATTATAGTTTTCTGCCAGTTAAACGTGTGCTCAGCCTGCATTGGTTAATGCGGCTTCGAACATGACTTTACACAAAGTAGTCTGATTGGTCACACGGTATCGTCCAATGAGCGCAATACGCTGAAACCCTCGACGAATCAGAGGCGCCCTCTCCGAGCCTCGACCAATGAACGCAGGCCATCTGTTCTGAGGCGAGAGGAGAAGCTTTGCGAATGATAGAAGTGGCGATTGATTTTAGGAAGCATGCTAGTGAGACACCACCGGCATTGATGTACGGTTTATGTAGCGTTATCACGTTACTGTTTTCAAGCTACTATATTTATTTTTAGTGTCTCTGTCGGTTCTCTGATTAAAACATTTACGTACAAAAATGACCGCGCTATTTCTGCTGGTTATATGCATGTCTGCCGCTTTAATAGCCGCAGAATCGTCAGTGTATTTTCGAGAGCAGTTTGAAGACGGAGGTAATGTGCTAACGGTCGTTTTTGCACTCACACAGCAGTTAAAGGTCCATTTGCACGTCCTAAAACATCCATTTAGTCAGTGTGTACATGTCTCTGTCTCGTAGTGAGTTAGTATGAAGTGTTTTGGTGTCATTTTACTCAACGCTCGCTAAGAACGTCATTCTCTTAGCCTGTTAGCTAGTCGGTGGCAGGTTTGCTCTTTTCTCGAGCATCAGCTGCACTGTTCGTGTATGTCTTCACTGCTGTGTTAAAAAGCTATGGTTAATATAATACAGTGTAGTTTGTGGGCCCGTGTTGTAAGATTTTGTGATAATATCCCCCAAACCACTGAAGTGGCTGCAGCTATTAAAGTGAATTTCTTGCTGTAGACAGTAGTGAACACCTGCATTACATCTTCATGTTAATTATTGAGAACCTGATATGTTAATGAAGCAGTTTCCCCACTAAGATATTCTATAATATATTCTTTGAAATTAAGTGTACTGTTATTATTTGGGATTTCATGTAAATATTTTGATGTACCGGGTCATTAGACACCATGTCGTTATTGTGAGAGTTTAGGTCATTATTTTAAAAAGTAATTATTTGAGATACGCTTTTAAAAATATGGTGCTTCAAGGGTTCATTAGTAAAAAAAATAAAGAACCATGAACACTTGAAGAACCCAAAGTGTTCCATACTGAAAGGGTTTTTGTAGATGTGGTAGATGGTTCTATACAGAACCTTTTTAAACTGGTTCTATATAGCCCCCAAAAGGGGCTCTGTTATTACAAACGTAACATTGTAACGGTAGCAGAACCATTTTTGAGACTGTTTAGAACCTTTTTTAAAAAAGGTTCTGTATAGAGCCATCTACAACACATTCCTCATCAATCTGAAGAACCCTTTCAGCCCAAAGAACCCTTAGGGTTATTTGGGTGTTCATTGTTCTATATAGGACCATTTACTTTACTAAACCCTTGAAGAACCGTCTTTTTAAGAGTGCACAATATCCTTGTTTTGATATAAGAAGTCATTATTGTGAGTCTTATTTATTTTGAGCAACAACAGTGATGCTTGAATGTTTGCGAACACTTTAGAATTTTCTATATTTCTACAGAAATATGACCTAAAACGTTATCAGTTTTTCACACAAGGCCTTAAAGTAGATAATGAGAACCCAGTTAAAGAAATGAGACACAAAATATTATACTTGGTAATTTATTTATTGAGGAAAATGATCCAATACGACAAATTTGTGAGTGGCAAAAGTATGTTAATCTCTAGGATTAGCAGTTAATTTGAAGGTAAAATTAGTTGGGTGTTTTCAATGAATGGGATGACAATAAGGTGTGAGTGGGCACCCTGTTTAATTTAAAGAACAGGGAGGGATCTCTCAAAGTCTGCTCTTCACAATACATTTGTGGAAAGTGTATCATGGCATGAACAAAGGAAATTTCTGAGGAGCTCAGAAAAAGAGTTGGTGCTCATCAGGCTGGGAAAGATTACAAAACCATCTTTGGACTCCACCAATCCACAGTCAGACAGACTGTACAAATAAAAGAAATTCAACACCATTGATACCCTGCCTAGGTGTGGGCAACCAACAAAGATCACTCCAAGAGCAAGGCGTGTAATAGTTGGCAAGATCACAAAGGACCTGAGCAACTGAAGGCCATTCTAACATTGGCTGTTGTTCATATTCATGAGATCACCATCAACAGAACACTGAACAACAATGGTGTGCATGGCAGGGTTGCAAGGAGAAAGCCACTGCTCTCCAAAAAGAAAATAGCTGCTCATCTGCAGTTTGTTAAAGATCACATAGACAAGCCAGAAGACTATTGGAAGAACGTTTTGTGGACGGGTGAGAAGTGTTATGTTTGTTGAAAGGAAAACACTGCATTCAATTTTAAGAACCTTATCCCATCTGTGAAACATGGTGATGGTAGTATCATGGTTTGGGCCTGTTTTGCTGCATCTGGGCCAGGATGTCTTGCCATCATTGATAGAACAATGAATTCTGAATTATATCAGAGAATTTTAAAGGAAAATGTCAGGACATCTGTCCATGAACTGAATCTCAAGAGAAGGTGGGTCATGCAGCAAGACAATGACCCTAAACACACAAGTCATTCTATCAAAGAATGGTTAAAGAACAGTTACTGGAAACGGTCAGTTGCAATTATTGTGGCAAAGGGGGGTCTTTACTGAAAGCAAAGGTTCACATACTTTTGCCTCTCACAAATATGTCATAATGAATCATTTCTCTCAATAAATAAATAACCAAGTATAATATTTTTGTCTCATTGGGTTAACTGGGTTCTCTTCATTTATGTTTAGATCATTGTGATGTAATCTCACTGTTAAGATGTAATATTTGGAAGTCATCATATGCATTTTTAAGTCATTACTTTGACAAGTCTTTATTTTGAAATATTTCAGTGTTATGTTTTAGTATCTTATATTTTGTCAATTTCATACATTTGTGTCCTAACATGTTTGGGGAATGTTTTCCTCTATTCCTGTAGATGCCTGGAAGAGTAGATGGGTGGAATCAACACACAAATCAGATTATGGGAAGTTTGTGTTATCTGCTGGGAAATTTTATGGTGATACAGAGAAAGACAAAGGTGAGACCTTGGTTACGGATCTTGTCTTGTTGTTTGAAGGTTGGCTGTTTGATCCCAGGCTAGGTCATGACTGAAGTGCCCTTGAGCAAGGCACTTAACCCCCAACCCCCGGGCATGATAGGGGCAGCCCACTGCTTTGGGCACATGTTCTCCCTACCTCTGTGTTCACGTGTGTTTCATTCCACAGATGGGTTAAATGCAGAGGTCAAATTTCTGTGTGAAAGCACATTGGCCAATAATTGTGAACTTTATTGCTTTTTATGTAAATCGATCAAATTGTATTGTTTCATACATATTTTTTAAAATAATTTGTTAGTTTTTCAAAACTACAACAAACCATTTCACAACAAGATTACTGATGTTGTCTCGCCACAAATCATGGGTCTAAAGCTCATGTGTATAACTAAAAATATTGCTCGCATTAAACATGACTGTGTACACCACATACTATACTACCCTCCACCACTCTGATGCATTTTGCTTTGGCATATATTAGTGATGTAACCTGCATTAAATATCATTATGTTGTGTTGAAACTTCCTGAAATTCACCAAGTTATGAACTGTTTGTTCATACAGGCCTCCAGACCAGCCAAGATGCTCACTTTTACTCCATCTCGTCTCGCTTCAAGGAATTCAGCAACAAGGATGAACCATTAGTTGTTCAGTTCACAGTTAAACATGAGCAGAGTATAGACTGTGGCGGAGGCTACATTAAACTTTTTCCATCAGACCTCAAACAAGAAGACATGCACGGAGATTCCACATACAACATAATGTTTGGTGAGAGCTTCAAGCTTTATCCTTTTTGTACCGCGTTTATACATATGTTCTATTGTAAATTTTCATTACACAACAAAGGACCATTAATAAAAGTTGTTTTGTACTGGTTTTAGGTCCTGATATCTGTGGCCCTGGCACCAAGAAAGTTCATGTAATCTTCAACTACAAGGGCAAGAATCATTTGATCAGCAAAGATATCAGGTGCAAGGTAAAGTCAATCCTGAAGTGTGTTCCCCAAAGAGCTGTTTTATTGTGCTGTTCGATTTATCAGTTAAATAATGAATTAATCTTTATGCTTTGTTTAGGATGATGAATACACCCACTTATATACACTCATTGTTAAACCAGACAACACTTACGAAGTGAAGCTTGACAACAAGAAGGTGGAGTCTGGATCTCTGGAAGAGGATTGGGACTTCTTGCCCCCGAAGAAGATCAAAGATCCTGATGCTAAGAAGCCTGAGGACTGGGATGAGAGTGAAAAGATTGACGATCCCAGTGACACAAAACCTGAGGTGGGCTGTTCATCGAAATATAACAGACACAAATTTATATCAATAAATGTTTATCAATTGTACTTCTGGGAAGGTACAAATGAAAATCACTTATTCAGTAGTAGCAAAAATGTGGCATCAGCCATGACATCAGAGTTTAATGGAAGTTTTTATTAGCCTTTTAAGTAGTATGTGCATTATGGTGACCACTTAGCAACATTGTAGCAGAAGCCTAGCAACTGTTTCGGATCATTGTAGCAACCAGTAGCAACAGCCTAGTACTCACCTAACTACAACTTAGGAACACCAGTGAAACCATTTGGAATACCATACCAACAACATACCATACCATACCAAAAAAGGTTGCACATTATTGACCACATAGCAACAACCTATCACCTGCCTGGAAGTGGGAATCATTTTAGCTGCACAACTATTCTGCATTTCCTTCAGGACTTTTCTAATTGTTTATAATTCACCTGTATGCACCATACTGTTTGTTCTATATAGTTTAAGTGGTCTTAAGTACTTCTGAACTCCTATGCCTTTCTAGACTCTAAAGTGGTCTGTTGCTTTCTGTAGGACTGGGACAAGCCTGAAAACATTCCTGATCCGGATGCCAAGAAACCTGATGACTGGGATAATGAGATGGATGGAGAATGGGAGCCTCCCATGGTTACAAACCCCGAATACAAGGTACATAAAGTGATCTGTAATTAAAGCGAACATTTAACTTTTCATTGTGCACAGATAGATTTCAATAAGTTTCTAGGTGATGCAGACTACAAGACAGAAATATTTTATACTGGATATGGAGCATGATTCCGTTTCATTGTAGAAGCCCTATTTGTACTCTGATTCAGGAGAACTTGAATGCAAGTTTAGCTAAATTTAAATTGACGTATAATCACACTGTAAAATGTACCAATATATATTGGGAGGGACCTTTTGACTTTTTCATTTTAATGGATGTTAAATGCTGAGTGGCTGTATGCTATCTCTCTAAAATGAAACACGGTGTCTTGTAAAATATTCTTAAAATATATGATGGAATGTCCATCTGTATTTGTTTTGAGTCGAAGACAAAATGTAATGTTTTTTTAAATTTGATATTGTTCTATTTATCTATATGTAGAATTATTTGATAAATGGTGGTTTGGTTCGTAGGGTGAGTGGAAGCCAAAACAGATCGACAACCCTGCATATAAGGGAAAATGGGTGCACCCAGAGATTGATAACCCTGAATACACTGCTGATTCAGAGATCTACAAATACACCAGCATTGGTGTGCTGGGACTGGACCTATGGCAGGTATGATTGCTATCACTGTTTGTTGATGTATGTTGTATGTTCTGTGATGTACAGTGACATGCACAAGTTTGGGCACCTCTGTTAAAATGCCAGGTTTTTGTGATTTAAAAAGACCAAGGCATTCCTGTGTTTGTTCTGTATTCTATATATTTCAGCCTGTCAGGAGAAAAGTAACTTGTCATTTTATATTTACTGACTTATTTTCTTTATCTTTTGGATTAGGTGAAGTCTGGCACCGTTTTTGACAATTTCCTGATTACCAATGACCCAAAACTTGCCGAAGAGATTGGCAATGAGACTTGGGGTGCAACTAAGGTAAATTTTTAACTGAAGCTTGTTTTTAAAATTAAGTGTCTGAGTGAGTAAAGATATTTAAAAACCTTTTATTAAAAAAATGTCTGAAAACTACATGCTTAATGCATTTACTTATATTCCATCTAAGTTTTAAACATGTTAAAATAGATTAGATAGGCAGAGATCAAACTTAAAGCCAGGAATGTGCATATATTAGGTCATAATTCTGCTAGGTATATTATACTTTGATATGGCTGCATATTCTGTTAACTGCCAGCCAAATAAGAAGGTTAGCCATTGACCTTTATTTCATATCTATCACAGTCTTGTTCTCATACAGTTAAAATGGGTTTGGATACTAGTCTTAACTTGACCTCCATCGCCATATGTATGTGCTGTGTAACAGTTTGTTCACTATTTGAGACTATAATTGGTTTTACACTGCCCAATTTAAATGTTTAATGCCCTACGGCCTAGGCAATCAGCAGAATATTTCAAGGAAAGAACCAAATATTTTATGCAATAAGTGCCCCCATGTGGTTTTAAACCAGAAGCACAAGTGAAACCAGAGAACATTACAATTGCAGAAACACAGAAAGGCATTGGGGTTTTAATGACCAGCAGTTTACATTTGATTTGTACATTTGATATCTTGACAGAATTGTGCAAGAAATGTATCAAGACTTTATGTAGAGTGTACTTACTCTCACTTGTTTCAGTCATGTTATTCCGGTGACCTCCAAACTCAATTGTGAGGTAATAATTTCCATCTATGAGCTTAGGTGATGGTCTTAACTCTGTAACTGGATGTACTGGAGACTTGTTCCTTGCTCATGATATTTTGTATGAGATTCTGTATCATGTCCATTTATCACTTTTATCACAATAACATTTTGTCTTGTGTGCCATTGATAACTGTGCAGAAGCATTGCTGTAATTCAAAGACGTTGAATTCATATTGGGGTAGTGGCATTTGTCAGGCCAGGTGGATCTTAATTGTTTGGCATTGGGCCTAACTGGTTATAAGCACCTGTGTATACTTGACAGTGGTGTAAAAGTGGTTGATTATTTCTCTTTTGTTTAAACAGGACGGTGAAAAAAAGATGAAGGACAGTCAAGAAGAGGAGGAAAGAAAAATACGTGAAGAAGAGGAAAAGAAGAGAAGAGATGAGGCAAAGGATGAGGAGGAGGAAGAAGAGGACAAAGATGAGGAGGAGGAGGAGGAGGAGGAAGAAGAGGAGGAGGAAGATGATGAGGAAGAGGAAATAGACTCTAAACTCAAGGATGAGTTGTAGACTTAAAAAGGAACTTGTGAAGAAATGCCTTGTCTCCTGTTGGGGAATTTGGCAGAGAAATGGACAATGCTGGACATTCCTTTTTTTCCTTAGATCAGACATTTGACTGAAATGTTTTGTTCTAATACTGCAAACATATTTATAACTTGTATAACAACTGTTCATCTAGCTTCAGCTTCATAACACTAAGCATGTCCAAAATCTCCCTGTATTTTCAGGAAAGTTGTGTTGAGAAGAATTGATCTAACCGGAAATGCCCTAGTTTTTGAAATGCTGTTGTGTGTCTGGTGAAATTACGTGTTTGTGTTTGCAAAAACAACAGAGAACACTGATGTTCTGGAGACATTATGCAATATGATTAAGACATTGGAGAGATTAGGAAAAAATAGTATTGTACACAGCAACACAACACAACACTTTGATAACATAGTTAACACAAAAATTATTTAACATTTTCATCTACTTCTAACACATCTGAAGTTTAATTTTCTTTTTAACTTTCATTGTAAGTTTATCCTATGTTGCTGTCTGTCTGGTCTTATTGACATGTTGCAGCCCTGATTCCAACAGATGCCCACTTTGTCACGCACAGCACAGCGAGCTTGAACCATGTGTGTCTTGTATATGTGCACGTTATTTGTTTATTTTTTAACTCTAATCTCAGAGTAAAGCTAAAATCATGCGATTGATGTTTGACAACCAGTGGTAATGAAGAAGCTCACGTAAGCACTTCTCATTTGTTGGCAACTTGTTTTAGATTTCATTCTAATATGAAAACTTGACCATTGTAAAAATGCACTGCTGTATAATAAACAAGATAATAGTATAAATTAAATTTCATGAGTGAACAAGCTAACCAAGATTTGACTGAATATAGCAATGATTTGAAATGATTAAGTACCTTAAGCTATATTGAATTTAACCCAAAGTAATTTGCTAACATGTATCCAGTCTTGCAGTTCAGCTTTGTTGTATGTGCCTCATATTTCTCTTAAAATTATCATTTACAATTTTCTTTTTTGTGTTTGAGGAAATTTTCTTAGTTGTAAAGTGATCTGATAAAAAAACAATTACCGTTTACCTCATATCTTTGAATTATTGAGGTTCAGCTCACTGATGAGCAAATCTGAATTTGTCAAGAGTTTTGAAGCATTAAAGGAGAATTCAACAGATTTTTCAGAAGGTTCTCATTAATTAGGTAATTAAATGAGTCCTTAAGAATGATTTAATGTAGAATGTGTCATTCTGAGTCAGAATTGGTGACAGTGTGGTGATATGAATCAGACATCTGAAGCATTCAGTGGCTCCAAAAGATTATTACAGGTTGCTTAGAACAGGTTCACCGGTCATTTTTGTTATGGCACTATTTGCATTGTTCATCGCTTCACATCAAACATTCTTGAATGACTTTGTTTACTTAGCAGTGAGATTTTGAAAAATTTGTGTAAGTTGTAGTGTTAAATCAGCAATATTCATTAAAATTCCAGTGTTCTACATTAAAAGTTACATACTCATTTCCATTTCCATCCATCCATTATCCCACCTGCTTAATTTACATTTAATCCAAATTAAATCTACATTTCCCTCATTTGCTTTTAAATATGTTTGTGTACACACATCACAGTATATACACATACATATACAGTATATGTATGGATTGTAAATCCAGATTCTCACATTAGAATATTTAATTTAAACTTACAGTACATTACTAGAAAAAGGCTTGCAAGTACTGACATACATAAATGCATACATGTGATTCACAGAAAATATATGACAGTTTACCTTTTTTATTTAAATTATGAACACAAACTTTTTCACAATATTGTAATTTTTGGAGAGGCACTAGTCTAGGAATAGTCAGCAGAACAAGCACTGGGAAGCTAATGTTAATGTAGGTGATGTGACTGCTTGAGAGAATGTCAATTTATTCTCAAACCAATACTATATTATGAATGCTGGGACAAACCCCTAACTAAAATATAATTTATTAATATATAATATAAATAGAATACATAATACCATCCAAGAAACATATTAATTTAAATAACATTTTGACAAAGTAGTTTTTTAACAACATTCATTTTATTTTAACCAATATCTCCTACATTTTATACATATGATGGAGCTTAATGTTTAAGTTAACAAGAAGATTAAACCACAACAGTCAGAAAGAAAAATATTAATATGTATAATAAAAATAAACATTATTAATATTAGATGAAAGTTTACAGAAGTATGTTTTAAGTAGTTTTTTAATTATTATTTACTGTGGTTGCTTCAGTACATATTAATAAATTATTCCAATAATTATGCTCAATTACAAAACTCAGTACTGTATATATTTTCTTGCCTATCTTGATTTAATTCATTAACAGGGGGAATCCAATTCCGTTAATCGAATCCAGTCAGTTCAGATCAGGGTCAGTGCATGGACGTTTCACAGTTCGTTCCAGTGCGGTGTAATTCCAGGGCCAGGTTTTCCAGCGTCTTTCTATATTGCCCCATTGCCTATCGCAGCGCAGGGTGATGGACTAGTGGGAACAGAAACATTATGGCTGCCAGTCTTTCCCTGACTCAGGTAATACTCCTTCTGCACACAAATGTAACACTCACTTTTACACCTGTTATCGGTTATTTTCAACAAAACATTGCAGTGTTATGCGTACTTAAGTTTTAAAGTGAAACACGGCCGGGTCTTCCGTTGTTTGAAGTTGTTTTTGCAGCCACAGCTTGGAAAAAAGTTTCATGCTAGCTAAGCTAAGCTAGCTGCTGTAAGAAGGGCGTAGTTTGTGACTGCTCAAATGGGTGGCTTACGTGTTTTCACTTGTGTTTTTTAGATTGTCACACAAAACAGTTTTGTTACCGATTTGATTCAGACCTTCCGCCCATGACTTGTCCACGAACCAAAAGAAGTTTTTAGCCCCAAGTAGGAAAGTTTAAGTCCGACTTAAATTGTTAAATGTGAAAAGTTTAAGAAAATAGTCCAAAAATATATCCATCTCAGTGTTATTTGTCCTATCATAGCTGTCAGCTCGTTTTGAGGACCAGTCTAATGTGTGGGGTTTTGATGGTTATAGTTCACAGGACAGGAAACGTGTTTGGACCGTAGTAACTAGTTACCCTGCCACTGCTTGTTTGATAGTTAGCCTTTTGCCTTTGCCATATGAAACATAGTTTGTATAAATCAGATTTTTGATGACATTGGGTTCTTCATGGCATTGTGTTCTTCATGTCAATAGTTTACAGTACATGAAAAGTGTTTGGACTGTAATAACTGTAGTTATTCTGCTTCAAGATCTGCTTGTTTGCTACCTAGCCTTTTGCTCATAGCTCAGCAAATGAAACATTTAATACTTTGTAGCAGTTCAAAGTTTGGTAGTGTCCTGTTGTTTCATAACGACCAGTTTCTATATTTTCCCAACTTTTCCTAGCAGTTTTTTTCTAACAGTTTGTAAACTAATATTAGCTGAGCTAACGCACTTGCTGCATGACTGCTGGCTAACTGGCTTTTAGGCTAAGGCTGTGTGCCAAACATAAGGAATGCTGTCTACTCGGGCTACATTCTGAGACAGGAAGTTGCATAAAAATCTAATGTTTACACAAAAGGCTGCATTTTAAAACTAGATCTAGTAGCAAGCTTTTGGTATTTTGTCAGTGTATTGATGCCTGCTGAATGTGTTTTAAACTTGACTATGCCATTCTCTCAATGCTTCCTCATAAGGCACCTACTTGGGCAGTAAGGGATTAAGGCATCTACCAAACAGTTTCAGACACAGCCTGAATCTGACAACATGTGTAGCAGATATTTTGCACGCAAGCTAAATCAAGTGCAGTCTATATACGTTTTAATGTATAAGACCAGACACCTGTTAAAGTTGGTTTATTGCTTAGCTGACTGTGGTGGCTGTGTTTGAAACTTCAAAGAAGCCTTGATCCCTTGCTGCCTAAGTAGGTGCCTTAGAAGGCAGTGTTGAGATAAAGGCATTTGTAATAATTTAAAACACATTCAGTAGGCATCAGTACACTGCCACAATACAGCTTACTGTTGGCTCTTAGTGTATCTTCAAAAACTGACCAAAGGGAGTTTTAAAATGCAAGATTTTATGTAAATATTGGATTTGATCACGATTTCATGCCTCACTGCCTCATTAGGCATACTGAGTAGGCAGTAATTTTGCCATTTCAGACACAGCTGTTGATATTGAAATATAAGACGCATGTCTTCATTGGAAGCTACACACATGGTAGTCTGGAAGTCATAGTGCTGTAAAAGCTGCAGCTTTTTATCATGATTAAAATATATTTATATTGATATGTAGATGATTCAGACAGTTCAGTAATCACGGTTCAGCAACGAATTGCGCTTCTTCAGTGTTGATCCTGGAACTACAGTAGGGATGGGCCAATCAATACTGAAATATCAGCCCTTCAGATACTGCCATTTCTTTCTGAAAATCAATCCTCACATGTAAATATTGACCGTACAGCAGCCTGTGCATTTCTCTGGCTCTTTCTAATGTTTCATCAACATTCTTCATCACAATATTTTACAGAGATTTGTTTTTGACTTTGAAAGAAACAATTTTTACACATTTATTTGTGTTTTACAGAGTTCTGTAAAGAACCATAGAGACTGTTAAGTGTGACATGATTTGAACCCCACTTTATGACTTTATGATTATGACCCCACTTGGGGAAACCCTGACCAAAGTCATATATATTTTTTTCCAAATATGAGATTTTTTTTGTCTGTTTGTTTGTATTGGGATATTAGTTTAGTCTTGGTATTACTTGGTGTCATCAGAAGGAAAATCGTTGGTATGTCCCATCCCTAAGATACAGTATAGCTGAAAGTATTATAAATTTGGGTAATCTAAAATAATTAGATTAAACTTTTTGCCAGTGTGATTGCACACAATGGAAATTGACTAGGGATGGGCAATATGGACAAAAAAATTTATCACGATAATTTCTAGGTTTTATCACGGTAACGATAAGTGACAATAAAAAATGATAGATAGATAGATAGATAGATAGATAGATAGATAGATATAGATATCAGTCTAGTCTTTTGTTTTATAAATCTATCACTACATTCTGTCTTGAGAGCCCTGAAATAATACTAGAAACCACTAAATTACAATAATTAAGTTCAACTAGTAAACCTGTGTTGTAAAACTGTAGTGACACCTATTAAACAAGTATGAAATATGAGAACAAATTTGACATTTATTTAAATGCTTTACACCTTCAAAAATAACTTTGGCTTATAAAAATCACAAAAACAAAAAACAATTTAAAAAAACAATTTAAATAAATTCCAATGAACATGTAAAACTGAAATACTTTTTTGTGCAAGAATGCAGAAATAAGGCTGGCAGGAAAATCTGTATGTGCTTTACACCTTTAGATTTTTGGTCAAAAAGACCAGCATATTAACTGTGGCTGGTTTCAGAAGAGACCGTTGGGAGGTTACCACATTTCCTCCAGCACTGAAGACCCTTTTTGAGGCTGAGGGTCAGTCAGACAGTCTCTCTCTGTGTGTCTCTGTCTCTGTGTGTCTCTGTCTCTGTGTGTCTCTGTCTCTGTGTGTCTCTGTCTCTGTGTGTCTCTGTCTCTGTGTGTCTCTGTCTCTCTCTCGCTCTCTCTCGCTCTCTCTCGCTCTCTCTGTGCTGCCCTAATAATGATCCATTATAACCTAAATAAAATGTTGCTGTTGTAATAAATATTGTAGCATTGTCCATGTCGAGGTCACGCGCTATGGGTGACATCATCACCCAGAAGCACTTGCAGGTTGTACACAGTTGTAAAACAGTTATGAATTGTTCATATCAGTTATTTTATGAAGTTGTGTTATGCTGGCTTAGTGTTTTATTAATGTAGTCATCATCCTGTGTTGGTAGATGTGATTAATTTGTTCACTTACCGTCTGTGAGATGTGGAGTAGCATTAGTGTCCTAAGTTTAAGTTCACAAGTGAGCATAAAAAATGTTTTGTATAGTGCTGGATGCGTTTAAGTTACTATTCTTACCCACCCCCCCACAATATGCAAGTTTTAAGTTCTGTATAGTTAATCTGGTTTATGTGAGCATCAGGGACGGCACTAGGGTGGGCTACGGAGCTATAACCCTCCTTCTGTCTCTGTCAACAGGATTGCTCGTGCAACCCCACACACACCGGATGACAAACTAAACTCAACTCGTGCGCGCGAATGCTCTGCCCCCTCCGTGAGGGTGACGATGTTATCGCGGGAGCGGGACGAAAACAAGCGGGAGACCTAGGGTTGCCACCACTCCCGTAAAATACGGAATCGTTCCGTATTTGTAAATTAAAGTCGCGTTCCGTATTGAACCGATACGGGACGCGCTTTGTTACGTATTTTTATTCTGTTCTTTCTGTAAAATGCAAAACTTTATAAATATATAATTTAGAAAAAATTTATGATTTCAGTTGTTTATGTCCAAGCCATAAAAGCCCATTACGTGTGTCATCACCAATGAAAGCATTGTCTGCATTGCTAAGATACACCTGAAAATTGTGCACAATTTTAAAACCTAGCATCTACCGAAGGCAATTTTAGTCTGCTATATAATGTTTCTCTGACAGTGTAAGACCTTTTATTATATAGGTGCAATATTCAAGCCACACCCAACCCGTAACGGAATCCCTCCACCCACATACAATCCAACCCCAAACACCCCGCCCCCCAACCCAACTTCCCCCCCCTCTCCCAACCCGGCCAGGGGTGTCCTTTATTTCAAAATCTGAAAGGTGGCAACCCTAGGGAGACCTCTAGCGGGAATTTATTGTTTTTATTGCGAGATGACAAATAATTACCGTGGGGAGTTTCTTTGACGGTATATCGCACATGATAACATATCGCCCATCCCTAAAATTGACCTCCATATTTAACCCATCTGTGTAGTGAAACACACACGCTAGGCTGTGAGAACATGTGCCTGAAGCAGTGGGCAGCCTTATCCATGGCGCCCGTGGATTATTTCGGGGTTAGGTGCCAAACCAGAGCAACAAGGGCACTTCAATCATGACCTGTCATGGGATTGGAGCTGGCAATCTTATGATCACAAAACCAGATCCCTAATCACCAGGAAGCGTTTGCCCCATGGACTGGCTTGTCAAATATATTACACCTGACCCACAACTCCAATGCAGAACTAAATAAGCAGATATGTCTTGGTTGATCTATTATATATGGAGTATATGTGAAGCTGTACAAAACATTCTTTGTTTTTGTATTGTACTACTCTTTTATTTGGACAGCAGACATAGATGTAATTCAATACATTCCAATTCTCAGAGCATAAGTGTGAAAAAACCCTTGCATTAATGTTCAGTAATAATGTAATGTATCTTTGGAGTTCATTACTATTTGTATCTGTTATTGGACAAGGTAAAGCTCAGAAGGGAAATGCTTTGTAAGGAGTTATGTTTAGTCCTGTGCTTGTTTACCTACATGGTTACTAAGGATGTTTATTGTAGGTATTGTATATTTTGTTTTGATACTGAAATGGGTTTGTAATAAGAAGTTGTAGATGTGTGGTCTCTTTTACAAAATGTTTATTTGCATATATTGTTGGGTTTTGTTTTTTTTGAAGATATAGAGTTAAGAAGTTAGATAACTCAAGATGTCCATTGCCATGGAGTTTTTTTTTTTTTTTTCAAAGCAGGAACAACAATCATAATAAGGTACAGTAATAACATTGACAGCATCAGTCCTTGCTCTACACATTTTGTTTTTGCTCTCAATTTAACAAACAAACAAACAAAGAATACATAAAAAAGAACCCCACCCCCCAAAAAATAAAAATAAAAATAAAATAAAAAATCCACATGGTCCCCATCTTGCATCTATTAAAAAAACACCTTGGATGAACGAATCTTATACACAAGCACCCCCCACCCGCCAGACAGAAACAAAGAAAACAAAAAACAAACGTACCAACAAACATGACTAAAAGACAATACAAAGAAAGACACATCTACACATCAACATTTATATTCCATGGACTTTTAATAGGGACCAATTATGTGTTTTTAGGGCTGACACTGATTATTAGTAATCAAGGATATTGATATCCATTAATTGAAACTGATATTCATTTAGCCTAAATTTTACATTTGTAGTGTGAAAATTTACAAGGATACAACTTGAAGATTAACAACTTAAATTAAATTAACATACTTTTTGAATGAACTGTTTAGTATGAAGTGCTTTGAGGTTCAGCAGGTTGTAAAAGTACTGAAAAGTTAGATTGTTAGCTTATCAATCAAATAGTGCTGCAGTTGGGCATTGGACCATTTTTTTGCATTTTTGCATCAGATATTCACATGAAATGCTTTTATCTGCATAGTTTTTCTGCAAAGTTTTCAGGTGCCAATTCCATTGATATGAAAAATACTAAATATTGACTTGTTATTTATATTATGATAGTTAACCCTTATTTTTATTAAGACTGCAGAAGAGTGGTTTTGTATTGAATTTTGAATTATGATAATTATATAGCTATTTGACATAATTTAGTCTTGCAAATATTGTCATGCATATGCAGTTAAACTGTTTGACAAATATGCATTTAAATCATTTTCTGAGCTCATGACAGGAAGTAACTGACTTGGAAAGTTGATTTACTAAGGGTTTGACTTGAGGTCAGTTGCACAAAGAGCATTACAGCATTATTCTTCCTAACTATTGTGAAACATTTGATTTAACAAAAGGTTAGTTTTATTTGCTTTCTGCATCACGAGGTTGCACTAGAACCACTGTGTCTCTCTCTGTGTGGTCTTTGTTCAACAGCATTACAAAATTCATAAATTCTCATCTGCTTCCCAGATGGCCAGTTGACCAGTATTTTTCTTTTGGACTTAGTTTGACTAAACTTTGTTTACTAAAGTCAGTCCTTATGACGTGTTCTGCAACAGTTCAAAATGTCCATACTATTGGCTTTCTAAAGATTTGATGTCAAATATATGTGCTTTGGGCACAATATACATCACAAATAATATGTATTAATCAAGTCTTAGTTGTGTAGCTAATAGAGATACCCCAAATATTCTGCAACTGAAAATGGTTAAAAAAAAAAAAAAAAAAAAAAAAGACACTTTTTTGGTGTTTGAAATAAGTGAAAAGAATGAATATATTTTACTGAACAATGACATTTTTAATGACACTTACTTTTTTGGGCATTTGTAGTTCATCATCAGTTAGCAAAATGTGTATTCACTAGCACAGTTACAGTTTGGTGGTGAACTGAATGAATATAACATACTGCAAACTAAACTGCACTTAAGATGAAGCCAGTATACAGCCGCTTAGCTTTGTGTTTGCATGGGCAGTAAGCTGCAATGTTGTTGACTGTCACAAATTTACTGTAAGAAAAGTAAATGCCTCAGCATTTCCTGTAGCCAGTGAGACTCAAACACACAAAAAATCTGTGTAACATACATGCGTCTTCATGCATTTTCGTATGTTATTGTCTTGTTTTATATACAGATGTAAAATAATGATAAATTAATGTCATGTTATTAAACATAATGATTTTTATTATGCCAGCTTATTACAATTCAGACATTCATTCCTGACTAACTACAATGATTATTTTGGCTTGGATTAATTTAGTTACTCATTTTATAATGATTTTTGGTATTCGGCCTTTGGCCAAATATTCTATGTTGTTTGGTTCTGGCCAAAAATGTTAATTTTGTAGCATCCCTAGTAGCTAACTCGGAGTTCTTGTCATTTTAATGGGATGTCTGTGACATGCAAAGACAAGAGTAGTTCACAAACATTAGGCCTGCATCATGTTCTAATGAAGACTCTGATGATACAGTGAATTTCTGTCGAAACTAATTGTTGTTGTGGACTTGTCAAACATAGTAGTGTGCTTCTGTACAGTTAATTTGTACAGGAACATTAGTATTCTGTGTTGTGTGTTAAAATGTGTTGATGGGAGCTAAGGGTCAGAATTTTTATTAATATTGTCTATACCATTGTTCTTCCACTGGGCAGTGCAGTGTGGTACAGTTACTACTCTCAACCCAGAACTATCCCTACCCTGTTTTACACAGCTTATTATTATTGTTTAGTCACAAATATTATTTGTTCATAATATTCATCATTGTCTTCATCATTCTCTGCAGACTGCATGGTGCTCTCAAGATTTTTCAGGCAGGGTTGACACTAAACTCAAACAATATTAGCAACAGTTCTACCTGTTTCTTTGTCATTTGGTTTCATGTGAAGTGTCCCCACCCTGTTTGATGGATAAACACCTTGAAGATTTTCCTCATTTGTAATGATTGCATATATGTTTTGATTTTTGAGATTGAATTTGTGGTTTTCTACTGCTTTATATCTAGAACCCAGAAAACAAAATACCATCTTTTAGAAGTGCTTGGATCACTTTTGATCTATTTGTATGTTCTACATGTACATCTAGATGACGGTAAATTTAGGTAGTTTGTTCTATAATTATGTTGTTAAATATATACTAGTGTCAGTACTAGTAACAAAACTGATCCTCTGCAGGAATACTTTTGTAAAGGACGGATGTATATGGAATTGGCTTAACATGCTGATTTTTTTTCTTTTCATTGGTTTGTAGCTTTCAAGTGGGAATCCTGTCTATGACAAGTATTATCGACAGGTAAGCAACCAAATCTTTTTTTTCTTTTTTTTTTTTTCTTCTTCTTCTTTTAAATAAACTGTGTTTATTTGTACACTATTCTAATAGACTATTCTGTTGTGTGTGAATTGGACTGAGCTTTTGTTTAACCTAGTCCCCTCTGTAAGAAGACACCTCTTTAAATAAGTGATGAACTTTGCTTGCACTGATGCTCAAACCATTGAGTCACAATGAGACATTAGTGAATGAAGAAGCCTGTGAACGTCACGTGGTCGAAGCTTCATGGTTCTGCCTTTGTTAATGGCTCACTCTAGCAAATCTTTTAAAGCATTTGCATGTTACTTCTGACCTGATCTTTTGGCAGGCAAATAAATATTTCATAATAGATGGTTAGGAGAAAAAAATAGTGCTCATTCTCAATCACAGTCTTGGACTGGATGCTGTAAATTATTGGATAATTAACAGAATGGGTTTTTCAGCTGGGTAGAAATTAAGAAAATGTTTAACAAACAAAAAGCTGGACTTATTTATTTTATTGACTCTAGTGCTCTGTACACTTAAACTGATGTAACGGGTAACAATACAGATATTCTGTTTGCTGTAGTATTTAGGTCAAAATTTAAGAAGGCTTTAGGAAGTACTTATCAAAGCCAGTCCTGAAGGGCCAAGTACTCATACTGTTTAGTGCTTTTCTTGCTGTAAGATGCAACATGATATATAAATAAATCATATGACCTGCCCTTACTCAGTTCTGTAACCTCTGTCTGATTCTGTGCAGGTCGATCCATCCAGCAGTGGGCGGGTAGCAGCCGCTGATGCGGCCTTGTTCTTGAAAAGATCTGGCCTTTCAGACCTAGTCCTGGGCAAGGTAATGTCGATAACGGTGTATATATAGAAAACCAGTTCAAACATGCATGCATGGTTGTGTGGGAAGTGAAAATCAATATATTGATGAAAGCATGCCCTGATGCCATTTGTAGCATCTTTGCTGTAATGATGTCTAAAAAGTTATGCAGTTTGTTTAGTCATGTTTTAATTTTTCTAATAAAGACAGCAGTATATGCTTACTAATTGTTTTATGTAAATCTACAGCCTGCATGTAAGAGGATGTTTAGTCTTTAATTCCTCCATGGCATCTCTCAACCTATGTTGGATCAGAAAGTAATAAGCTTAATGTATTATGGTCATAAAAGTCTCTATCAAACTTCATAAATACGCACACAATGGGTGAAAAAAGAGTGAAAAAAGAGTGAAGCAATCTGTCATTGACCTGTCATAGATCCATTTTCTGGTGGTGTTCTGGATTTAAAAAATCTGACCATTTTGTATGTGATTATTGGAGCTCAGAAAATTGACTTTATTGGGAACTAATCATATTCTGCACTCTTTAAAATAGACAGCTAACTTGGGCAAGAAGGCAAGTAGTCTAACAATAGAGACTATATCTTCAACTGTACTGCAAGCTGTGAATAAAATGTTTACAATCTCTTAATAATCCGTTAAACACCTATTCCTTACGTAGAGATTCATTAGTTTATATTTTAAGGTAAACCCAAAAAGGAGCAATCATATGAAAGCTGAAACCCTCTTCTTTCTATGCAAGTTGTCCTGCAAAAAGTAATTTCTGCCTATGTTGAACAACCATTTAAAGATTTTGCTTCATATAAGTCATGTGCTGTTTCTTTTGGGGAATAAGCATGAAAAAGTGTTTGGGGGAGGGGATGCTGAAGTGGCGGATTTTGCTTATAGTCCTTTACAGATGTTTGAGCACCTTCCAAACAAATAAAACTGAGTGCTCAGTATCTATTCTTCTGAAGGGTAGCATCTTGTGACAAATCTGAGTTGCAAGATGAACCTACATAATGTCCCTTAACTGCTGTTGAGTCTAATCAAATTTTTGTTTGTGCTCAACAGTAAATAGTTATCATGTTTTATAATATTAATAATAATTTAAACTATCAACATTTATTCAGTTATTTAATGTAGTTGCTGTATAAAAACCTTAAGATTTGGAAAGGCAAATTCAGATGGAAAAAGAAAACCAATAGAGTGTCACTGGTAGCTTAGCACTAGCATAATGTGGAAAGCCTTAAACTGTAGCATTGTTTCTTAAGCTGCTCTTGTACAACACCGTACAGTGCCAGGAGCAGGATTAAGAAACAATGGCAAGGGAAATTAAAGTAAGAATCACTGTAGATATGAGCTATATTACAAATTATAGGTGTTTTACATTAAACACTATTATGTAATAATGTCCGGCTGTCACATTGTTTTTATATACCCTTCACTAAATTGTGAATTGTTAAATTATGAATTTTTAAAAAAATTTTTTACACCAGCACAGTAGTTGCTTCCAATTTGATTGCCTTCATGTCTTTCAGTAAAACTTGGAGATAATGTATTGGCTTAATTTTCTCTCAAATCTATGTTTTGATTAAAACAAGATTAATAATCACAAGTACATCTAAAAAATATATTATGAAAACAATCATTTATGTTCAGACTTTAATTAAAAATATAAACCGTTCTGTTCATTGTATTTGTTACATGTAAAGCCTATTTTCTTGTAATGTTGATGCTGGTTGAATAGTAATTTTCTCAATCTTGAAGTTAGGAATGCACTGAAATGAAACTTTTGGCTGAAACTAAACAAAATTAAATATTTGGCCAAAGGCCAAATAGCAAACACTGTTTTTCACATTTTCCACCATTGTATGAATTAAATAGACTAAATGTATTTTTGTCTTGCTTTTCAAAGAAAAACCAATTACTAAACCACAATCTAAAAATATTTATTGATCACTGATTATTGTTAACATCCCAGCAGATGCAATATGACTTAAAATAAGTTTATCCCAGTAAAATAAAATATTGCATATCCAATTATACTTTCTCTATTATTGTTTTCTTACTATAATATCAAGAACAGTGTGATATCAGGACAGAAAGTTTTACTCTGATTGCTTCATGCCAGAAACACCAAAGACTTGAAATGTCACTTAATGTGTAGTGATTATAAAATAATAGTTTACCTTTTTTAACTTCAGTTACGAACAACCATGAACATTTTCACAGTATTCAGTTTTTTAATGTCACACTGTATATTAACAGTATATTAACACATCCTTATGCTCTTATCAGGCTTTAATTTAAATTGTATCTACACAGACTATGCACTTACACAGTTATCACTGTACAAACTTTGAAAAGTTAAGAATTTTTTTTTATACTCCAAAACACAAATCTCCACTTCTGATGACCCAATATGCCCACATGTTTTTGGTGACATAGCTCATGAAACCATCTTCACCTTCATGTTATGTAGATCACTTGGTTTGACTTTGATAAATGACCTAATACAAAATTTCTATCCAATTTGTAATAAAGTTTGTATTTTTATTTTATTTTTATTTGAAGTCTGGACCTAGGTAAACGTGGCTGTTTGTCATGCAGACTGGATAAATGTAATTTATCAAAGTAAACAATATTTGCTTTGAGCTGTTTGGATGATGAACTCTCTTCTCCTCCAGATATGGGACTTGGCAGATTCGGAGCGCAGAGGCTTTCTGAACAAACAGGTATCTCTACACTTTGAAATCCAGCTGTGTTACTGTGAACGTTTTTCAGCACTTTGACAGTGAGTGACTGTATTTGTTCCTTGTTCACTTTGTAGCAATTTTTTGTTGCTCTGCGATTGGTGGCTTGTGCTCAGAATGGTCTTGAAGTTGCCCTTAAAAGCCTCAATGTGGCTGTTCCTCCACCAAAGTTTGTAAGTCAAGCAGTTGTTTCCCCTTGAAATATGAGTCAAACTATTTGCTGTCTTTCACGCATAATAAAGCTCAGACCTGGAAACTTGATGAGTAATGATAAAAAAAAATGACTTGTCAGCTGTTTTGCTGCAGAAGTGAGATCCTTTTTAACAGGAATTGTGTGGTAATGTCCCCTCCTTCTGTTTCCTGATCAGCAGGACACCAGCAGTCCACTCCTGCCTGGAGCTGTGCCTGTCGACAGCCCATGGGCAGTCAAGGTTAGTTATGCCCCTGTACATGGAGGGCATGTAATCAGTTGCATTTTAAAGTTGTCAGGCATTTTAGCACACTGTCTATATAAATATTCGATTCCTCTCTTCAGAATGTCTAATGAAATTGTACTAATAGTGTCTTTTCCTGTGTCTGTTTGTGGTACAGCCTGAGGAGAAGCTTAAATATGATGCCATCTTCGAAAGTCTCTCACCAGTGGGTGGCATGCTTACAGGTGACAAGGTCAAACCGGTGCTACTTAACTCCAAACTCCCTGTTGACGTCTTGGGCAGGGTAAGCAACAAGCATGCTTATTTTAATATGTATTAAAATCACTGTGCACCGTTTTCACAGTTTCTCTGAGGGCAGCATTGTGTGCAGTAATGTACTTGTATAGTGTAAGCTTGTGTAATTTTTGTTATTCTTATGCACCATCCGGTCAATTCCAACTCCTGGCAACCATTTGGGTATATTTTCAGGATTTATCCCTGTCTGAGTATTTAGGCTCCTCGCAGTCATCCTCAGATTGTATCCATCCATGTTGTTGCTGCTTGCAATCTTCTTGTTTTATCTTCAGCTGTCCCAGTCATAGTTGGTTTTTCAGGGCCTCGAGTCATGGCTCCATTTGTATATTTTCATTGCCGTTCAAGGCCGTATCAAAAATATTTGCCTGTACCAGAGTTCAAAGCAACAATATTTGCCTGTCCAGCTTTCACATCAATTCAGAACCACATAGTAAAAGGAAAGACAATAGCAGAAAATTAAGATTGTTGTTTATAGAGACATGTTACATCTGAAGATCTTTTCAAGGTCTTTCACCCTTTTCCAGCATAGTGCATCTGTTTTACACTTCTTGACTTCTGCTTCTAGATCCTTTTGTTGTTAGCAACTGATTCAAGTAGGCAAAAAGCTGTCCACCATTTTTACATCTCCACCATCAATGATGATTTTATTTTAGTCTTTCCTGTTGTCATAACCTGTGTCTTCTTAATACTGATCTTTCACTCAGTTCTTTGCCTTTTTTTTATAAGGGCCTTTTAATCCTGCCTACTAAAGCCTCCCCACTCCAAACGTGGTGTTATAGGTATAACTTTAGCCTCCAGGTGGCAACATTGACAAATGCTGTTTTCTCAAATACAGACATTTGTTTTTCAGTTTGATTTATTTCACTTTTGAGTGTTCAAACTTGCTGTGTATGTCCTGTAATGTTTTTCACTGAATATCAGACTGAATTTAATTAAATGTGTATTGCAGGTCTGGGAGTTAAGTGATATAGACAGAGATGGAATGTTGGACAAAGATGAGTTTGCAGTGGTGAGTTCACAAAAAACAGATTTGCAGTACTAGCCAAATCTGCTCAGACATAGACCACAGTTTCTGACTACGTGGCTGGTGTAATTACATTGTACCTATAGTACCTGTGCTAGAATATTTATTCTTTACACCATATCTAGTCTTTAGGATTTATTCACTCAAAACTTCAGAACCAGGCTTGGGAAACCTTTGGTTAATCGAACTCTGAAACTCATACAGATGCATGATGGAATTAGCAGATTCTCTCTTTTTTTTTTTTTGGCTGATTTGTGTTGTGTAGACGCTGATGTGCTAAATTGACTACGTACTAATGTAATTTAAATGGGCAACACATTTTTCATGTAAGAATTTTAAATGATGTTTCGGCACATTAAATATCAAATTATGTCTGAAATTATTGCTGCCAAATACTAATTGAAGACCATTAGTATTGTAATAGGCTTTTAAAGACAGAATAACTTTGATCTTTCCATGCGAGTTGATATTGTCTCCAAATCTTTGATGGAAGTGTGAAACAAAACTGCTTTCAGAGTTCTGAGAGCTCTCCAAAGCACTGAACTGCATGCATAAATATCACTAGCATATTTATTTTTAGAGCTGTACTTCATCTCTTACCAGGTTCAAAATTGGCCTGCCCTGATTTCTCAAGCCAGTATTTGGCTTTTTATCTGATTAAAATATGACAGCTAAATAGTTAAGGCTTTATTAAAAAAGCATGCTAATGTACTCAGGAATAGTATTAAAAAGATAAAACATTTCAATTAACTAAGAAAAAAACTAAATTGAAATAGCAACCATCACTGTACCCCCTTTATGCATTATATATTTATTTGTTAAACAGGACAAGTCGCATTACATGTAATAAATACGTCATGACTATAATACACAGTGGTATGTAAAACACTACCAACAGCAGAGCACTTATATCTGTTTAATATAAAGATATAACTGTTTGTTATCTATGTTCTATGTGAAATTTTATATAAATATATATACTTTGTCTATACGGGTGTTTTTAGGCCATGTATCTGGTGTATAAAGCTCTTGA
>BRDA01012152.1:5839-49812 GCA_036984385.1 Crenuchus spilurus
ATATATATATATACAGTTCATGTGTCTTATGACTCAAATTTGCCCTGAATCTGAATTGTAACCTACGTAAAAGACTGGCTGATGAGAACATCTGACAATATCTGCATTTTACTGTAAATGAACATACAGTGAAATGTACCAGCTGGTGAATCTCTAACCACTACACTATGAAACCTGCACAAAGATTAATCTTATTTTCCTACCAGTAGTACTTCTTGATATAGTGGTGGAAGTCGTGCTTGTAGAACCAGTGCGTGATGCTGTGGTGCTGCCACCTGAACAGAAAGTATTGGAAACATAATTTATTATGAGACTTTTTTAAATAATAGAATTGTTTATTGTCTCATTTGTTTTATATAAGCTGTGCTTTGGGATGATGTGAATTGTGCAGTGATATTCATTACAAATCAAGATACAGAGTGAATTCTTCAGTTACATGAAAGGTCCTGAGCTTTACATTAATGGCAATAACAGATATTTAATGAAAATTAAAACATACAGTACAGTAATCTAAAAGCTACTGGTTTTATGTGAAGGAGTGCTTGGTGGAGGCCATACTAGTTAAGGTTAATCTTATTACTGGGAATAATTAATATTTAATAATTAATATGCAGTTTAATAGCATTTCATGTTCAAGGAACCTCAACATCCTCTTCACTATATTCAGAACTCTATTGCCAGAATCTTAGTCCAATTAAAAAAAAAATCATATCACCACTGTTCTCCATCAGCCTCACTGGTTACCCATCTCGGAACACATCCAGTACAAAATCTTTCTGTTGACCTGTAAGGCCTTGCATGGAATAGCTCCATCCTATCTTTCTGCTCCCTTACAGCCTCCACACTCCACACTCACTTAGGTCCTCTTCTGATTCTGATTCTGCTCTTCTAGCTTTTGCAAGGTTCAGGCTGTCCACTATGGCAAGGCCTCTGGAATGCCTTGCTTTAGACTCTCCCTGTCTTTCTGTGTTTAAATCTAATCTAAAAACCTACATTTTCTCTATTGCCTTTCATTTTCTTTAAAGTGTTTTTGTTGTTTTCCTACCAGTAATGCTTCTTGGTGTAAGGGTGGAGGTTGTGCTTGTAACACCAGATGTTGTGCTTATGGAAAAGAAAAGTTTCTTTTCTTCTCTTTCTACTTTTTCTTTTTTTTTTCCTTTTTCTCTTCTTTACTTTTCTTTACACTTTCACCATTTGTCTTTTCTGTTCTTAGCTTTCTACATTTTCTTTCTTTCTTTTTCCTTTCTGTTCTTCTCGAATTTTCTTTCTTTTATCTCCTTTTTCATTTTGTCTTTCATTTTTCCTTTCTTTCCTTCTCATCCTGTTTTCTCCCTTTCTGTTTTTCTTTTCTTCTTTCTCTTTATTCTTTTCTTTAAATTTTTACTTTCTGTTTCTTTTCTTCTCCTTCTACATTTTCTTTTTTCTTATCTTCTTTTTCTTTTTTCTTTCTCTTATCTGATATGCTGATGAGATATGAGTCGAGTAAAACTCAGATCAGCAGATACCAGTCAGTTAATCCTGTGTAAGATAAAGATTAAACACAGAGAAACAGTGTTTAGTTATTCTGCGGTTTTTAAATCAAACCAATTGACAGAATATTAGAAGAGCTCTGACTGCAGACACTTTTAAATCCAGACTGAAAACGTTCTCTTCACACTTTATTCCATAATGGCACCTCTACACTCATTTATTTGTATTTATTTCTCTTTTACATCTATTGTTTTGATCATATTTTATTCTTTTTTTATTTTGTATTTTTTGTATGTGTTAATCTGTAAAGCACTTTGAATGACTGTGGTGCTATATTAATAAACTTGCCTCTTTCTTTTCTACTCTGATTTTTCTTTTCTTTTTAATTTATCTTTCTGTTTCATGACTACTACATTAGTCATCCTTCTGAATGTTGCAGCGCCCTCTGCGGGTAGCAATTGGCACAGCATGTCTCCTTACACCTGCCACATACATTCCTGAAGGTGTACTCACCCACAATTCACATTTTTGTCTTTGTAATGTTCCCAGCTGCTCATGTGCATCTGTGTACAGATCTGTTATCAGTCCTCTTTGTGTCTGATCTGATGATGACTGCTGATTTGTATGCATTGATGCGCTGCTCTTTGCATCATGATGTTTGTGACTATTCACATACTCTTATCTTATGAGTATGCTATCTGAGTTGAGTTTGTTTGCAAGTAGTACAAGTACTGATCTTAAGTAGAGAGGGAGTAGGTTGTGTCAGCATGACACTATAGGTCACTGTTAATCAATAACTAACAATATTTTACTGGAAATTAGTACATATACTGCAATAATTTACTAATGCATATAATCATGTTTGACAGTTTAAGCTCAGGTTCTTTTCCTACCAGTAGTACTTCTCGATATAGTGGAGGAAGTTGTGCTTGTAGGAAGGGAGGCTGACGTTACAGTGCTGCTACCTGAACATAAAGCATTTAAAATGAATTGGTCAGAATATTTTATTTGATATTTTATCATATATACCAGTATTGTATTGACAGTTTTTGGAAGGTTACTTTAAAAATGCTACAGATTACAGAATCCATGTCCTTAAATGTAACTTGTAAGATATCCTGTTAGGCTCAAAGCCTGTATTTTAGATATTTTTAAATACTTTGGACTTTGTCTTGTACACTTCCTTTTACATGTATCTTACAATAACATTTCATGCTTTGAAATTTAATATGAACTTACTAGTAGTTGAGGTTTTGCTTGTAAGAGCAGTGGTTGATGTTACAGTGCTGCTTCCTGAACATTACACATTAGAAAATTAGAAAGTGATCATTAGTATAATTTATTTTATGGTTCATCATATTTCAAAAGATAAATAATTGCATTTGAAAATATTTTTCAGTTCCTTAATTCTTGGTCTTCATTCTTGAATGTCTGCCTGTGTCATATTTCCTGATGACTGGATCCAAGTAGACAAAAGCTGCCATATTTTCTCCAGCAATGGTTTGTAGTCTTTGTTGTCATGACATTTGTCTTCATTTTGAGCTGAAGTTCCATCTTTAAGTCTGTTTTTTATCTTTCTTTATAAGACGTCCAGGTCTTCTTTATGTTCTGCCATAAGTGTTGTGTCACCAGCATATCAATGGTTATTGATGCTTACAGTGGATATAAAAAGTTTACACACCCCTGTTAAAATGCCAGGTGTTTGTGGTGATTTAAAAAATCAGACCAAGATGAATCATTTCAGAATTTTTTCACCTTTAATGTGACTCATAATCTATACAATTCTGTTGAAAAACAGACTGAAATTGTTTAGGGTGGAAAAAGAAACAGAAATATCTAAAATAATGTGGATGCATAAATATGAACACTCTTAAACTAATAATTTGTTGAAGTACCATTATAATTGAATGGCACATCTTGACTTAGCAATCTTTGCCCACTCTTCCTTGCAAAAATGCTCCAAATCTGTCAGGTTGTGAGGGCATCTCCTCATCTCTTCACTTGAAATTAGTTTGTAATTAGCAGTATCATTTCATATTTGAAAAAGTAAGTTGGACTTTTCTTCCTACCAGTAGTTGAGGTTTTGCTTGTAGGAGCAGAGCTTGATCTTACAGTGCTGCCTCCTGAACATAACAGATTAGAAATAAAAGTGTATTTTGTATTGTGGTTTGTCATGCTGTTTGCTTCAGAAGATTTTAGCTGTGTTGTGTAACAGCCATGCTTAATCAAGACATAAAATTAATTAAGATATAAAATACAGTATATAAGTCCATAAATATAACGTATGGTTTAATGACATCTAATGTTTATTTTTTCTTGAAATATTGGTACAAGATGTACTTCTAGAAATCATAGTTTATGTATCCTGTAATTTTATTTATTCATATTTTTTCCTTTCCCTGTTCATCACATTTCATTCAGACAATCAGTAACAATGACAATGATGTTTTGAGGTTTAAGCTCATGTTGTTTTCCTACCAGTAGTACTTCTTGATGTAGTGGAAGATGTGCTTGTAGAAATAGTGGCTGATGTTACATTGCTGCCACCTAAACATTCAACATTAAAATCATGATATATTTATAATACATAATATATTGGAAATTATATTGAACATTGCAGTAACATTTGGTACATAGAAAGTTAAGATAGACTTCTTTTCCAACCAGTAGTAGAGGTGGTTTGTTGGAGCACTGGCTGATGTTAAAGTGCTGCCAGCTGAACATAAAGCATTAGAAATACAAGTGATCATAAATGTATTTTATCTTAAGTTATATTATCAACAATGAGACTGAGTGATGTAATGGTGCCCTACATAATACTAGATAACACTGCATGAACATATTAAAGTAACCCATTTAAGCTCTACAGAAAATACTTACTAGTTGCTAAAAAAAAGTGAACTCTTTGGAATTATCTGAACTCTTTCATTGATTACTAATAAAATGTGGTTATTTTATTATTATTGTTATCTAACTCACAAATATAGAGTAACATTCTAATTAAACTAATAAAAGACAAACAGCTGTACTGTTCATTACTTTTATTGAGCAGACTGAGTAACTGTCCAGATTACAAGCTGGAAAAATCTAGTGAACCCTGGAATTTAATAACCTGCACACAAATCTTTTTCAACTATGCTATAGCTATATTATATTTACTTGTGTGCTTTGGGCATCATCTAATGTCTTTTCAACTTAGAAATAATTGACTGCTGCCCTCACATTCTCCTCTAAAATGTTTTTTTTTTTTTTTTACTTTGAATTCATTGTTCCCTGAATGATTGCAAGGCATCCAGGCCCTGAGGCAGCAAACCAGCCACAATCATGATGCTCTCTCCACCATACCTCACAGTTTGGGTTTGGTGTGCATTCTTTATTTTCTTCAAACAAACCACTTGTATGCAGATAATTCCACATTTGTCTCACATGTCCACAGAACATTTTTGTAGCTACACTGTGAAACATCCTGGTGGTCTCGAGCAAATTTCAGATGGACTCTTGTGTATTTGGACAGCAGCACCCTTTGTTTTATTCATATTGATTCACTTATTATGTATAGCCTTCACTGTGGTTGTTTACTTCATGTGTGCAGTAAAAGACATGAACAGTACAAAGGTTTGTTGTTATTAGTTTAGATTGTGTTTTCTATAAATGTGATGTGAAATGGACACATTAACTGATGTGCTTGAACACAGAGAAATTTGACCCATCTCTGCAGTGAAACACACATATATACACAACAGTGATCTACAGGGCAGTTTACTGATTACTAATAAAATGATCAGACCACATTTTATTAGTAATCAATGCAGAAATCTAAGTGATTCCAGAGGCTTCACTTAATTTTTCCTGGTACTTTGTTGTAATCTAAACAGTCTGTGAAGTGAGAAATTTGCTAGCAGTTAATGCCTCATAAACATACATTGAACAAATAGAATACAATTGACTTACCAATTATTAGCAGCAGTACTGAAGCACACTTCAGGATCTGAAACTCCATTATAATAAAAGGATCCTCAAGAAATTAAGCCTGAAAGACATAAACATGTATATACAGGTGCATCTCAATAATTTTGAATATAATCAAAAAGTTAATTTATTTCAGTAATTCAATTCAAAAAGTGAAACTCACATATAAATTCATTACACACATATTTCAAGTGTTTATTTCTTTTAATTGTGATTATTATGGTCAACAACCAATAAAAACCCTAAAGTCAGTATCTCAAAAAAAAATTTATTCTGTGAAAAAGTTCAATATGTAGATACATGGTGTCACACACTAATCAGCTAATGAACTCAAAACACCTGCAAAGGATTACTAAGTCTTTAAATGGTCCCTGAGTCTTTTTAGTAAGCCACACAATCATGAGCAAGACTACTAAGGCAGTCATTGAAAGCCACAAAAGGTCATTGCTAAAGAAGCTGGCTGTTCACAGAGAGCTGTATCCAAGCATATAAATGGAAGGGAAAAGTGTGATACAAAAACATGCAGAAGCAACACAGATAACCATAGCTTTGACAGAATTGTCAAGAAAAAGTGATTCAAGAATTTAGGAGAGATTCACAAGGAGTGGACTGCTGCTGGAGTCACCACACAGAGATGTATCCAGGACATGTTATTATTCTAATTAATATTTTAAAATATTAAAATGTTTTGAAATACTGATTTTTGGGTTTTCATTGGCTGTAGGCCATAATTCTCAACATTAAACTGATTAAAGGCTTGAAATATGTAATAGTGTTATTGGGTTGTCACACAAGTTCTAAAAGTAAATAAAAGGTATATTATTACCTGCCTGTGAGTGGCAAAACTATGTGCACATTTAGGATTAGCAGATAATCTTAAGGTGAAATTTGAGTCGGGTGTTGTCAATTGTGTAAGTGGGTGCCCTTTTTGCATGCAACATGTTTGTGGAAGTGTATCATGGCACAAACAAAGGAAATTGCTGAGGACCTCAGAAGAAGTGTTGTTGATGCTTATCAGGCTGGAAAATGTAAAAAAAACGTCTCTAAAGGGTTTTTGACTCCATCAATCTACAGTCAGACAGATCAAGGAATGTAATAGTCTGCAAGGTCATACAGGACCCCAAAATAAATTCTAAGCAACCAAAGGCCTGAGGTTAATGCTCCTGAGTTTACAATCAGGGAAAAACTGATCAATAATGGTGAGCATAGCAGGGTTGCAAGTAGAAAGATGACACAAACAAGCCTGAACAATGTGGAGCATGAGACCAAAATAGATGTATTTGGTTTAAATGAAACAGCTTTGCATTCCAGCATAAAAACTTGAAGCGTGAAACACGGTGGTGGTAGTATCATGGTTTGGGCCTGTTTTGCTGCATATGCTTTTAACCACAAGCCATCAGGCTTGTAAATGACTTTCCATCAGCCCACTGCCGCCTCCCAACACTCTGGCTGAACTCTGGCTTGCACACAACACCATTACTGAACTTACTCACCTTGCATGGACCTCATTATTCACTCACTGCTATGTACTCCAATCATCCTTTATCTATTGCGGCTGTCATGACTGTTTGCAATGATGAATGGTGCACTTTATTAATTTACTTGTTTTCACAAAACAGTACGTTTACTACTGCCATTTCTTTGTACATTTGTACATACTGCCATTTCATACTATCTCTTTCATTTGTTATGTTGTAAAGTTTTTTTTATTTTTACTTATGTCTATTTTTTCAATACAACTTGTTTCATTTCATTATTTTTTTTCTAAAATATGTATAGTTTTTCTATTTTTATAGATATTATTTTATGCCTGAATAGCTTGAGTGTAAGAGTCTAACTGCCTGTTTACTGTTCAAATGACAATAAAACTCTTAAACTCTTGAAAATGGCTTGCCATTATTGATGAAACAATGGATTCCAAATTATAGCAGCAACGTCTATAGGAAAGTGTCAGGACATCTGTCCATGAGCTGAATTTTGAGTGTATAGGTCACACAAAACACAATAGTTATTCTACCAAAGGAAAAATTTACTAATAATAAAACTGATGTGGAATGGCCAAGTCAAAATCCTGACCTTAATTCAAAATAAATGTTGGTGTCACCAACATTACAGAGTTGAAGCTGTTTTGTACTGAGACATAGGCTAAAATTCTTCTAAGCTGATGTACAGGACTGATCAACAGTTACTGGAAATGTTTAGCTGCACGCCAGACACTAAAACCAAAAGTTTACATAATGTTCCACTCACAGACATGTACACTCATGGCCAAAGGTTTTGAGAATGGCACAAATTTTGGTTTTCACAAAGTTTACTGCCTCAAATCTTAATTAGTATTAACTCTAGATTGTAAAGAGTGATCAGATCAGAAATTGCAATGAATTGCAAAGTCATTCCCTTTCATGAAAATGACCTTATTACAAAAATTACTGCTTTTCAGCCCTACACAATGCCCTGCTAACACTCTGTCAAGCTGATTAGAAGAGCAGACTGATTGCTATAAAAGGGTAGAGGTGCTTTTACGTCTGGTTACCTCCAAGGAAACACGTGCAGTCATCATTGCATTGCATCAAAAGGGTTTCACGGGTAAGGATATTGGTGCTTCATTGCTGTAAGGACATCTCCTCAAGGAGAGTGAAGTGCAGTTTGCAGTGAAGAAGGCAGCAGGGCACCCAAGAAATTCAAGCAAGCATCAGGACTGTCTCCTAAATAGGATGCAGCTATGAGATTGGGACACCACCAGTGCAGAGCTTGCTCAGGAATGGCAGAGGGCAGGTGTGAGTGCATCTGAATGCACAGTGAGATGAAGGCTTTTGGAGGATGACTTGGTATCAAGAACGGCAGCAAAGAAGCCACTTCTCTCCAAGAAAAACACCAAAGACAGAGTGAGATTCTGCAGGAAGTGTAGAGACTGGACTATAGAGGACTGGGGTAAAGTTCTTTTCTCTGATGAAGCCCCTTCAGACTGTTTGGGATATCTGGAAAAATGATTGTCTGCTACTCTGAGTCCTGTGTCATGCCAACAGTAAAGCATCCTGAGACCATTCATGTGTGAGGTTGCTTCTCATCCACAGGAGAGTTTGCTCACAATTTTGTCTAAGAACACTGCTATGAATAAGGAACAGTATCAAAACAACTTTTCCCAATGATCCAGGAGCAGTTTGGAGATGAACAGTTCTATTTTCAGCATGTTGGAGCACCATATCACAAGACAAAAGTAACAACCAAGTGGCTCAATGAACAAAACATTGAAATGTTGGGTCCATAGCCAGGAAACTCCCCAGATCTCAATCCCATTGAGAACTTGTGGTCAACGGTGCTGGCACTTTGCCCACGCGGACCATACATGTGCATTGGGGGGCACCAAAAATCATAAAAATAAAAGTAATCTTAATAACGAGATATTTAAAATAAAAATATGTAAATCATGTTAATAGATATAAGCAGTGGCGGTTCTAGCTTGTGTTTGCCGAGGGCGTCACACACCTTTTAGGCCCATCTCTCCCCCTGTCCCCTTTAACCCTTTAACATTTGTGCCATTCTCAAAACGTTTGGCCATGAATGTAATATTGAATAATTTTCCTCAATAAATAAATGACCAAGCCTAATATTTTTGTGTCATTTGTTTGATTTAGTTCTCTTTATGTACTTTTAGGACAATCTGATGAAGGTTTAGATCAAAGTTATATATAAGCTCACTGGATAAAAAATATTCAATTGATTGAATTTGTCAGTGTCTGAACCCGTTTCTTGATGAATGCAACATCAATGTTCAGCCACTCGAAAATTAAAGAATTGTGTGGTTCAGCCAGATTTTGTGCATGCTTTCCCTGGCGTTTTATTTATTCTTTTAGATAGTCCCACAGATCAAGAGGATTCAGATCAGGGGATGTTGCAGGCCAGTCCAGATGTATTACTCCGCTCTATATGTTGATGGTCTGCAGGAGTGCTCTTTCAGAAATGTGTTGTGAAGGAAATGTGTTGACTTCTAGAAGCAATTTTTGCCTGGAAATGATTTTCATTCACAAGCTGTGAAACCCGTTAGTGGCCCATCTGTCAGTTTCACATTTGACCACATTTCTAACAAGAAATTCTTGTAGCCTGGGATTTTTTCCACTGCTGGTAAACCCGTATGACTGTACGCTTCAATAGATCTGACAAGCAAAGTGAAATAGGACTGGTGGAGATTAACAGGTACATTGAGTTCAGTGCTAAAGTATGAGGCTCTTAGCATTTACAGTCTGACTGCCTCAAGGCAAATATTTGAAACACTGTACAGTTACGTAATTACTGTGTAGAATCAGGCTCTGGGACTTTTTTAAAGAAATATGGTTTCATTGTGTAAAACAACTTTATCTTCCTGATTTCTTATTTTTCTGCTGTTTTGTCCTTGCTAACTTCTGCAGTTTAACGATGTCAACACCAAAATGTTTGATCTGATGGACAAATCAGCTGTGTTCAGACTGCAGGCAAATTTTTGTTTTGTTGAGATGATTGTCTGCACTGTTACTTGCAGGTGATCAGATCTGATTTGCCTGTCCAGACATAACAAATTTATGTGCTTGGGTTGTTGTGGAAAAGACGTAGATGTCAGTAACTACAGTCACGCTGGTGATGTGGCTTCAGGATTGCCATGTTCACAGTTTTTGCACAGAATTTCACTATTTATCTTCATGCACTTGTGGGTAAAATTTCAGAGATTTTGTTGGTTTTTGGACTATTTTAAAAATGTACCAAAAACACTTATTAACACAGTGTTAGAGATGCATTAGGACTTTCTAATATTAGAAGATTCAGTGGAGGGATCTGAAAATATAGGTAAGAGCAGACTAGAGGGAAAAGTAATATGATTTAATTGCTAAAAAAAAACAACTTTTAGGCATGTAGACATTTTCTCTCATTGTCTTACATCATGATATTTAATAATAATACATATATACTTATAATAACATACACACATATGAAATAGAAGAGATAATGAATGTCAAAGTAGCATAAGATTTAAGAGGCAGTTATTCCTCAAACATCTGTGATTAAACTTTAAATTTTGGGAAAGTTTTAAGTTTGTATATGGGTTTCTGTCAGACAGTGGGCTGGAGAATTATTTGGGGGTCTGGAAACCTATGAATCTATTGTTGTGCCCTTTGGGACACTTCTTGAATTGCTGCACTTACATTACTCTGGATTTGAAGTGGTTGCTGTTTGTTGTGTTGCAAGTGATGTTAAAGGCATTTTGAAGTCTGTTTTGAGCGCTTTTCTCCAGGTTCTCTGAATCTTTTGATGATAATATATACTGTAGATGGTGGGAAATTCAAAGTCTTTGCAATGTTACATTAATGTTAAATTGTTCCAAAATTTTCAGATTCTCTAAAATGCTCTTTTTATATCTAGTCATGTGACTTAGCTGCAAATTGCTCCTCCAGCTGTTTTTATAAGTACCACTTATTAGTACCACTTGTTAACCCATTAACATTTTTTAGATGTGTTGCTGCCAAAAAGTTCTAAATTAGTCAGTATTTTTAATGAAATGGTAAAATGGCTAACTTTCAACATCTTATGAGTTCTATGTTCTAATGTGAATAAAATGTATGAGATACTGATTCTGTCGTCTACTTGCCGCCTTCCACTAAAACCATTATTTATATACACTGCCTAGCCAAAAAAGTCTCCACCTGGATGTAACTAATATAACTGATATAACTGATGCAGTCAGTAGTTTTTCATTTGTTAAACAACCATGTAGAAAGACATCCTGTGGTCATGGAAAAGATGTTAATCTGTTTCAGAATGTCAAATTATTGGCTTCAGGCAGAAAAAAATCTAAGGAGATGCTGAAATTACTAAAATCAAGTTAAGAACTGTTCAACACAGTTTGGTGAAATCAAATCATAAAAAACAACAGCAGAATGTGGTCAGAATGATGGGCACATCAGGGTAAGAAGAGAGGCGGCTGAAGTGATGCACCCATCATTCCTACTACCTACTGTGCCTGTGGGGGCAGTGATATGATCTGGGGTTGCTGCAGTTGGTCAGGATGAGGTTCAGCAACGTTATGAGCCCAAAGAATGAGGTCAGCTGACTACCTGAATATACTGAACGACCAGGTTATTCTATCAATTTATTTTTTCTTCCACAATGGCATGGGAATATTCCAAGATGACAATACCAGAATTCATGCTCAAATTGTGAAAGAGTGATTCAGGCAGTATGAGACATCATTTTCACACATGGATTGGCCACCACAGAGTCCAGACCTGAACCCCACTGAGAATTGTTGGGATTCCGATCATCAATACAAGATCTTGTGGAAACATTATGCAACTCTGGACAGAAATAAATGTTGTGACATTGCAGAAACATGTGAAAATTATGCCACAGCAAATGTGTGCCATAATCAAACTAAAGGCGGTCCAACAAATTATTATTGTGACCTTTTTTTTTTTTTTTTTTTGGCCAGGCGGTGTATGTATAACTTTATTAGCTTCATTGTGCTGATTTTGGAAACATATAATGATTAGATAAAAATAAATAATATTAATGAAAAATATGATAAGGCAAACAAGTTATAATATCAGAAATACCTTCATGTAGGCCTGAAAGAGTTAAACATTCTGAAATCATTTTGAATTACTGTTCTAAATACAAGAACACTGTCAAATTAGTTATCATGTGCTACAGATGAAATACAGAGATTAGTTTGAAAATGTTTACATAATTAAAGTATTACTTCAAAATAAATTAACTATAAATGCAATTTGATTCAAGAATTAATTGCAATGGAATATTGTCACTATATTATTTGATCATTTAACATTAAGCCACCAACATTTTATGAAGCACATCCACTATAATTCTCACAAATTAAATAAGGTGCTACACTGCAAATTGCAAGATCTCTGTATTTAAAATGAATTTGAATTAACTTACCTTTGAAAGTTACTGTCCGGTGCACTCAAGGAAATTTTCACTTCTAGTAAAGGTCCCACGCCGTCATTCTCAGCATTTATGCAGCTATATATGGGTCAGACAGGAATAACTGGTTCTTCATGTCTTGTATGAGTTTCTCTGGTATAAAGAATAATTCATACAGTCCTTGTAAAATTATTCACCCGCCTTGGTTTTTTACCTATTTTGTTACATTACAACCTGTATTTAATCGTTTTCTTAATCTGAATTGTATGCAGTGGACGGTCCTAGCCTGTTTTGTGCTTGGGCAAACAACCACTCCGGCGCCCCCCCAAATGATGCTGTGACAGGGTGCTGGGCCAATGCACATTTGGCAGAGCCACTGTGATTGCATTATTTTTGGTGTGCGCACCCTCACACAAGTTGCAAATGTATTGAGGAAGGTGCTCTGGTGAGACGAGACCAAAATGTAACTTTTCAGTCACCAAGAAAAACGCTATGTCTGGTGCAAACCCAACACATCTAATCATTGAGACTGGGACAGAGGTTTACCTTTTAACAAGACAATGACCAAAAGCATACTGCTAAAGCAACAATCTAGTGGTTTAAGGGGAAACGTGTAAATGTATTGGAATGGCCTAGTCAAAACCCAGACCTTAATCCAATTGAGAATCTGTGATCAGACTTGAAGATTGCTGTTCACCAGCAGAAACCATCTAACTTGAAGGAGCTGGAGCAGTTTTGACTGCAGGAATGGGCAATAATCCCAGTGGCAAGCTCAAAGAGACTTATCCAAAGCAACTTACAGCTGTAATTGCCACAAAAGGTGGCTCTACCAAGCAGGGGCGGTCCTAACCCATTTGGTGCCCTGGGCGAACAACCCCTCCAGTGATTAAATTCCAGGTTGTGAGGTATCAAAGTATGAAAAATGCCAAGGGGGGTGAAGAATACTTTCATAAGACACTGTGTGTGGAGTTCATATGTTAACTGTACTTCCATTTGCACTGATGGTTGTGTGATATCTGCTCATCTTACTATTTGTTTGCACTGTTACATGACGGTGAAGAAACTTTAGCATTAAATGTACATGGGCATGGACTGATTCTACTAAACGGCAGCTCATCACTGTTGGAAAATAACTCCTAATATGGTATAAAGTACAAGCTGTACCAAGCTGGTGTCTAAAGTTGTGTATGTGACATTTGGTTCAACAAGCACTAATACACATATAGTTACAGCACGTTTCCTGTTTTGACTGACTATAAATAATGTGGGCTCTTAGAGTCACAAATCTTTTTCTTAATAAATCTATTTACTAACGAACGTCTCCAGGGTGAAAGCTGGTTATAAATGGTGATGCCAGAGACTGCTTTTAATTTTGCATCCTGGATTTCATGAATTAAAATGAGTGTCCTCTTACTTACATTCAGCAAATGTACTGTGATCTCTTTTGACTTTGATGTGGGTGCTTTGTATTGATTAGGGGTTTTTTGTGAACTCAAGTAAACACATGCTTCTTTGTAAAAAAGTAAAGGAAGTTTTTTTTTCTAATTCAGCTTTTAAACAAGATTTTTGTTGTTGACTGTAAATATGTACACAAGCATGACATTAAATGTAAATACTGGTTTCTGTTTTTCATACAGATTATTATTTTTCAGATAGACAAGTAGTACTTGGGTCATGGTTATAATTAGAGCCATAGAGACTCGTATAATGGAGCATCAGCTTTGTTAAATTTATGACTCGAGTGTCCTGTTTTATTATAGAAATGCCACTAAAGCTGCCATTTTTATGTTCACTAAGATTCAGTCTGATAAACATTGAGTATATTTTAGTTTTACAATGACTTTACACGTCAAACTTCACCAACTGCGCTGGAGCTTTCTGGTGCTAAAGAAATGTAATTTCCCAGATCTTACAAATTGAGTGGAAAGTACACTTGCATGGCACAAATGCCAATAAACACCATGTAGAAGCTGTAGAGCACAATATGAATAACAATTAGAGTAATAAGCCTGAAAATGCAATTTGTAGAAAATAAGTATTACCTGACATACTCAAAAGAAGACGATGCTGAAGTTGGTTACTTATTTGCAGTTCCTGATTTGTTTGGTTCCTTATTCACAGTAACTTATTCACTGACTGAAGGTGGTTCCTTATTCACAGCGAGACTGGTGGTAAATTAAAGGGGATTTTCATGTTGTGTGCACGACATCTGGCCATCAGTTTTATTTTTTGTTCTGACGTTGTGAATATGAAAAAGAGCATAATCTAATACAATATTTTATTAAATGAAATAATATTTTGCTAATGCATTATTATTTATTTATTATTATTTAAGGTTTGTAAGTCTACATTTCCTCTGTCAGGAAAAAATATTTTGTACTCTGGCTCCTGTACCTCAAAATTAAGAGATTACTTAATAAATACACACAAATGAATCAGAGGAAGAAACAGCTAATAAGGTTTTTTTTTTAATCACAATCACTGGATCATTTGTTTTGGAGATTTAATTAACAAAAATAAGACAAAATAAATGTTCTATGCATGGGAAAAAATACTGCTGATTTGAGGAGGATACAATGTGGCACAACTGGCAACATGAAACCTTTAGAGATATACTGCAAACACAAGTGAATAATATATATATAAAAAACAGACAAATTGATGGCATTATTAATGTTGCAATGGAACACAATATCAAATCAAAGGTGAAATTCCACATTAATTATGAGGGCTTTATTAATCTTAGGCCAAACAAATAAGACATAATCAAAACAGAACAGACTGAGTACTGTAAGGAAACCAACAATTAGCTTGGCCCAAGATCATTTTTAACCTCAAAACTAACTTGCAACATGACACATTGAGCAATTGCGGACAATGACGAATGAATTAATGAAATTCCAAATCAGTTCTGGAGGCTTTATTCAATAACAAATAAGACATTAGCAAAACAGAACAGACTGAATACTGGTGGCAGCTGTGGCCTAGTGGTTAAGGATGTGGTCTGGTCGCCGGTTCAATCCCCGGGCAGGTCACGACTGAAGTGCCCTTGAGGAAGGGACCTAACCCCCAATTGTAAGTCGCTTTGGATAAAAGGATCAAATGTAAATGTACTGCCTCAAATGTAAAAGTACTGTAAAACTCCAACAACTGGTCTCCTCACTTCAGATATATACAAGCGACTGTTGTTAAAAGAAGAGGTGATGCTACAAAATGGTAGACATGGCCCTGTCCCTACTTTTTTTGAGGTGTGATGCTGCTCACAGAATGGTGGTTCAACATCTGATGGGTTCTATGTTCTAGTGTGAATAAAATATGGGTCTGTGAAATTTGCCAATCATTGCATTGCTTTTATTTAGATTATTGGGATTGTACCACAAGTTTCTAAAGCAAAATGATACTCACATGCTCCAACTCCTCTGATTGAATTGGATGCCTGTTTTACACATCTCTGATTAATAAAATGGACAGCAATCCATTTTTTAGTAACTTATAGTCATTATACAACATGAAAGTTGTAAGATGTTTGTGTTGAGGTCAGCTGTGTACTTTGTGCACGATATATACCCCCTTCAAACTTTTTACAATTGGTGTTATCACAAAGCATCTTTAAAGAAAAATCAGCCACATGCATCAGTGCCAATAACGACGCCCCAAAAGCAAGAGGAAGAAACCTTGAGAAGAACCAAGGCTCAGTGGGAGGAAGCCCATCTTCCTGTGGTTGACATTGGTTGGCAAAAGAAAAAAAAAAAAACTTTGTAGGTAGTTAATTGAGGCATTGTACTGAATAGTAATTTGCGATGTAGACTGGAATTCTAATTTCTAATTTAGTTGGCATTGATTTTATTGATGTTGGACAGTTTGCGATGGATCACACCAAGCGATGGATTGGCACCTTGTCTTGGGCTTGGCTAGGACAGTCTGTGATGCCATAGCCTGCACCCACTGAGGGGGTAGGGGACTAACAGAGACAATGATCAAGATTAAGCAGATAAGAGTGATGAATGGATGGATTGTACCAATCAGCAAGTTTTCATTTCATGTCACAGTATCCAGCTCGATGGAAATACACAGAAAGCTAAGAAATGTTTAGGTTAAAGGATTCTGATCGAGGGTAAATCATAAGTTTAGGTAAGATGGATAAGCGTTTATATATATATATAATTATTATTTATTTTTATTTTTTTAATAAAAGGGAACATTTTCGCAAACTTCTCATAATTGTAACTAGTTCATGTATTTGTTCTTCTTTTATTTAATCACTAAATGTTCAGGACAGGACAGCTGGCTTACAGGACCAGGGTTGAAGAAACACTGTCCTAGATTATTATTAGTGTATTATTAGCTCAAACAGAAGCAAGACAAAATGTGATACACCTTCAAAGTGAATTTGATTAATACAAAAAGTGAACTTTAATTAATTCTCCAAGAATCTTACAGAAATATCTTCTAAATGGAGAAAACAAACAGGCTGTTACAACAAGTCTTTAAAAAAGCAACATCCTTCTCTGCAAGTGAACTGCCAAAATTATGGCTTTCTGGCTTTGGCGAAGAAGATACCAGTGACGTCATCCACGCCTACTCTCATGTCCACAGGTAGGTGGTAGATGCTGAGCTGTAGCAGCTCGAAACCGCTAGCTTTCAGACTGGAACACACTTGAGCCTCGTCCAGTGGGACCACAGGTATACGCAGGCCTGGAGCCCCAAAATAAAAGCTCTCCCCTAGAGCTCCGATCAGCAGCAGGTGACCTCCCACACGCAAGAGGCCGGAGAGGTGTCCCAGTGCTTGTGTGAATGAGGCCAGGTCAGGGCTCACACTCTCCAGGCAGAAGGATGACACCAGGCAGTCAGCACCTGAACTGGGCAGAGATCCAGGTGGTAAGGGGGAAGGCTGGTGAACATTGATTGGCAGCACATCAGTCACCACTGAGCGAAGCCTCTTTGCTTTGTCTTTCCAGGCTGTAGGGCTGGACCAGCAGAATAAAACCATATTAGAACTGTTTTACGTTTACCTGAGAAGACCAATGTCTTAAATCTTTACTGTGTGACAGCAATTGAGCAATGAAATCCATTATGAATGTAGTATGGATGGATGGATGATGGATGGATCCAGTGTAAATCTGCAGTGTGTGCTTTTTACTGCTTGAAAACTGTAGTGATGTTAATTCAGTATGAATCTGTTGTTTTACACTGGTGTGAATGGATTTATGTAATTGTATGTAATTCAACATCAGTCGTGTTCTAATCCACCTTACAGAAATGTAATGTGGTATAGTACTTACGCACATATTCATACGTACACATAGGACCTTTTAATCTGGGTTATTTGTGGGAGTTTATGGAAATCCACATTTTATCCCAAATCAACTGGTCAGCTAAATCCAGACAAATTACATTACATTTACCTTGCACACCATTCACCTTAAAACAAGTCCAGCGACAACACTTTATACAATACAGATAGAACAAATGTGTGCAATTCCCGTAATTACCAGCCAGAAACAATACAGATTAAAACATCATTAAAGTTTATTATGATTACAATTCAATATGTCTAAAACCACAAATAGTCAAAATAGTTTCCTACATTGTAAACTAATACTGATACATAATACATAGTCATCCAGACTATGAAAGAACACACAATGAATCATGTAGTAAACTTAAAAGTGATAAACAAACCAAAACATGTTTTAGATTTTACTTCAAAGTAAACACACAACTGATGTCTCAAACACATTAAGAGGCAAGAAATGCAAGTCATGAACTCTTGACAAGACACAGCTGTTAACTGAAAGTCATTCCAGGTGACTACCTCATAAAGCTGACTGAGAAAATGCCAAGAAAGCTGAGCAAGAGGTGCCTACTGTGAAGAATGTCAAATATAAACGTTCTGGTGTGTTTACTTTTTTGTTTACTAAATAATTACAGATGTGTTTATTCATAGTCTGGATGACTTTAGTATTAATCTACAATGCAGAACATGTTTAAGTCATGAAAACCACTAAATGTCCAGAAGGTGTATCCAAACTTTTGACTGGTACTGTCAAAGGAGATTTCTGATATGTTCTGTTTGTGTGAAGTGGACTGGATCAGGATTGTGATATCTGAGGGTTCTGGTTCAACCTGTTACGTACTTCAGTTATTGCTGTCGAACTGTAAAAGGTCTAACACTGGAAATTCATTCTGGATAAAAATAACTGTCATACTGTTAGTGGAAGAGTCAGCTCAGGTCAAATAAATCCAGTTTGCATGAGGCTTTGAGATAATCTAAAATGATTACAGTGCCAGTAAGAAGACAAAAGAAGTCATCTCACCCACGTCCTTCCAGCTGACACACACACTTCAGATAAGGTGTCCAGTCCAGGCTGCTTTTGTCGTCCTGCAGCCAGCTGTGCAGCTCCTTCCGGTTTATCTCCAGGAAGTCAGACAGGATGACCCGATCAAAGTGTTCACAGCCGCTCATTACCTGGTACAGAGTTGGACCTGAGCCCACATCCACCAGAACTTCTCCTTTTATCCCATCTGTAGCGAGAAAAAAGAATAAATAAAGTTCCTCTACAGTAAATGTGTTCAGTCTGACAGTTTCTGTCTTATATTATTACGTCTATTACTTTATAAGAATGTCCTGCAACGTAAGTATAATGTTCCTGGAATGTGATAATGGTTTGCATTAAGTTTCTGGATTTTTTTTTTTCACAGAACATAGACAAACATTAACATATTATGCCAACGTTTGTGTCAGCTAGACGTTTTTATTGGTCACCACTTTTCACATATACATACATACATACACATTATACTTATATAGCGCCTTTCTAGACACCCAAGGACGCTTTACAATCAACACACTCCATTTACACACACCGGTGAGAAGTGGCAGCCAATCGCGCACAGCGTACTCTCAACCGGAAGCGACCGTCCACCTCGAGGACTGCATCGAGCACTAGGGGGATCACCCAGGACAGAGTGCCAACCATATCTGGGCATATATACATACATACATACATTCATTCATTCATTCATACACACCAGGGTAATTTTTTTTTTTTTTTTTTTTTTAGAGTATCCAATCCACCTGATCTCCATGTTTTTGGACTGTGGGAGGAAACCGGAGACCCCGGAGGAAACCCACGCAGACACGGGGAGAACATGGAAACTCCGCTCAGATACGGACTCGAACCCAAGACCTCAGCGCTGAGAGGCGAATGTGCTAACCACTAAGCCACCGTGCCGCCCTACTAAGCCACCGTGCCGCCATTGGTTCTGAATATAATGACGTCAGTGGGAGAGAGGGCGGAGTCAGCAGTTCATTGGAGGACCTTCAGCAGTTTAAATATGTCAGTTCATATTTGCTTCATATATCTCTTCTAAATAAGCTGTTTATTATTGATTTATTGTTTGTAACGGGTTTTGAAAGGAGTTTTTCTCTGTGGGTGTGGCCAGTATTTTAACGTACTGTAGGTGATGCCCTCATAATGTTGCAGCAACATCAATGCAATGTTAAAAATATTAAATAAAGTGTATAAAGAGAAACATCTAGAAGATTTGACAAATTGTACATTCTAAGAACCAAATTTGTAACATCTGTAACATTCAGAAAACATTCTATCCAAACATTGTTAGTTGGAATGCAGCACAAATAGTATTGTGCAACTCATCATAGATACACCTCACATTATACTGAGTTATTAAATGAAGATGCTTTGCCATGCAGTTATTTGCAATTGTGCCAGGCACGTTGCATAATGTTAACAGGGGGATATAAGCTTCTGCAATTATGTTAGATACTGATTACAGTAGATGGAAAGAGTGAAAACGGATTAGATTTTTGACTGAGCTATTCCTTTAATACAGAGCCAGATAAGTTACAACAGAAGAGTTAAAGAGTCCAGAAATCTGTGTTTTGTCTCTTTCTCAAACTTCTCCATCTGACACAAAGGAAATAGAAGTCTAAAATTATGGTTCTCACCTTCTGAAAATGCTTTGTGAAGGCAGTTGAGTTTCCATGGCACGATGCTGTCACTCCGGTCAAAATCTGCCCGAGGAGGAGTGTAGTTGTACTGCAAGTATGCCGCAGGGTCAAAATGTTGGTAGCAGGTCTCCATGGCAGCCATCTCTCCTCCATCCTCACCCTCCATCCTTCTCTGTCCTCCTGCGCACAGCAGACTGAGACCACATTTATACCTGCGCTGGTTTAGCTGGAGTTCGCTGAATTAGTCTTTATGTGTCCGCTGATCTGTCCCCAAGGCAAGCTGCAGCCTCCCTGGCTCTTAACCTTATCTTCAGTGATGGAGATAGGGGTTCTACGTCCAAGCGGCAGCTCACCTGAGAGCACTCAGGCCTCTGTAACCTCAGGCACTGATGCCATCATGCTAGTGCTTTTTACTCCATCCAGCAAAGCTGCTGCCTCTCCAGGCCTTCCTGACCCACTATCTGTCCCATCTAACCACAGGCTTCCCTCAATTCAGGAACACAAAAAGAGTCATCGCTGTCCATTAGCTTTGCATTTTCCACCCAAGTTATTACAGCAAGGCTGGACTGAGAGTGCCTCAAGACAAAGCTAATGCACCAGAGCTTCACATCCAGACAATATGAAGAGAACATTGAGTCCATTACAAAAGGACAAATCGGGCACTTTACCCCCCTTAGCTTAGATCGTCACTCAGCCAAGTTTTGAATCAGCAAGACTAATGTAGCAATTAAGTATGTCCCCATTAAAACATACTCTTATATAACAGGGGTTCCTGACGTTTTGCAACTCACTTAACCTACGGCATAACCTTTTGAGGCCCACAAGAACATTTAACCTAACTAGTGCTTTACATAAATACATCTAACAAATACAACACAATAATCCTGTAGCCAATGCCATTCATATAGAAGCATGAACACTCGAAGAACCCAAAGGGTTCCATGGTGAAAGGTTCTTCAGATTGAAATGTGCTGTAGACAGTTCTATACAGAACCTTTCTGAAAGTGGTTCTATATAATCATGAACTTTGTTTCAAACTCTTTTATTTAAATATTATTTTCTAACACTTGTGTATTTGACATAGTGAGTATGGGGCCGGCTTGTCAGTGTTTGTTTAAGCAAGTGAACAGTAGAAAACACTGCGCATGTTCAATACGCTTTCGGTACTAAGCTGCAGGGCATGCTAATGCTGTCCCTATGCTGGGAGCAGCTAATAAAAAAGAAAAAATTTGCATACACAAGTTTATGTGAATATCTTTTATGGTATCAGCTTGTCACTGATAAACAGTGATAAACATCAGTCATCTGTTAGCCGCTGCTAGCGATTCAATATAATGAATCACATTGACAGTTGAATCAAAGTAACATAACAGATACACACAGTCATCTTACCTCAGTAAGAGGTTTATTTCCTTTATTCATGAGTGGAATGGATTGTATTCAAGTTCCTTTGGTCACAATAATCAAAGTAAAGGCAACAGAATACCACTGCTAAGTAGCCTCCAGACAAGGGTTGCATCTCAGGGCGGGGGTGCCGAATTCGGCACAACACCGGATTAAGCTTTTTGAATTTCATTGATAAGGTGCATTTGTGATTGAATTAATTGAACAAGTAGGTTTGTGTGTAGTTTCACTGACGAGTGGGATGCTACCCACAGAATTTATTGTGCACCACCTGATGGGAAGCTAGTGTCTAATGTTTGACGTATGTATTTTGCACAGAGCTAATCCATGATTGCTAGATTCTGTTACTTAGCTATATTAGCCTAAAAGCTTCAGGACAGAACTGAAGAATCAAGTTTCAAACACCAAATATTTTCGCTGATGAACTACGTTTGTGGCAAGGATTAATTTTCACTACATTGTGAACAAGTTTTAGAAGATATTAGTTTCTGGTCAGGTTACAGAAAGCCTAAACTCTGGTATCTCAACTATGTGCATAAACTAATCTAGCAGACGTCAAAGATCATTTGATTGTTATCCAGAAGGCAAAGATGACAAAGCCTGCCAAACAACAAAGATTTCTCAGCAAATTAACCTTATTTTATTTTTGAGCTTTGCTGTAGGAGTCAGTGTAAGAAAAGATTCACAAAAATCACATTTCTGACATTGAGGCGTGACATAATGTCATTGTATCTATTTTTTATTTTTATTTCTTTATTTTGATTTATTTTTTGCCCACCAGATCAAAAGTTTTCTTGGCCATGACTAATGTTAAAAGTAATATTCTAGTATTTTCTTTTGTTAAATTGATTGCAGAAGTGTCGCCCAATAAGCAGAAGGATGGGGATGGTGGATGTCATATCTATGTATGCAGGTTAGGAGCTCATGATATTTGTTTATGTATCTTTATGTAGGTAAGACATGGGTGTAGTCCTTTCAGTATCATTTCCCAGTGTTCCTGGTAGTTTCCAGTAAGATTTTACCATAGTGATAATCAAAACACAAGAAATCTTTTTTTCCTGTGCTGAAATTCTGAAGGGGGAACTTTTAAAAAGTAAACATTCCAGGAACATTTCAGTCAATAAATGTGTTAATTAAAGCATATAATGTTTATTATTTGTGGTGAGTTTATACAGCATGTACAATCTCAATGGGGAAAAAACAAACAAACACTGGCGGCACGGTGGCTTGGTGGTTAGTACTGAGATCTTGGGTTTGAGTCTCCCTCTGGATGGTGTTTCCATGTTCTCCTCCCACAGTCCAAAAACATGGAGGTCAGGTGAACTAGGTACTCTAAATTGTCCTGGTGTGTGTGTGTTTGCCCAGTAATGGCTTGATGCCCTGGGCTTAGCTAAGATAGTGTAAAGCCTTGCTCTGTGCCGGGTGCGACCCTGATCTGGATTAAGTGGAAGATGATGGATGGATGGTTTCTTTTATTGGAGCTGGCTTAATGGTTACCATTAGAGAGCAATTGTTTCTTATAAAACACCTTTAGATGCCATTAGAAAACTATTAGATTAGTCCAGAATCAGCCACAAGTCACCCATCAAACCGTAAGGATCCTTTACGTTTTCAAACCAAATTGTCAGAAAACCAAGAAGTACCATTACTAACATTTAGACACCACAACAAAACCAACAGAAGCATTTAGGATAGGAGATCAGGCCAAATCAAGGAAAGTTTTCATAAAACAAGAATTAATTTAACTGTATGAATACAGCCACAAATATACACTTGATGTACAAAAGTTTGTGGACATCCCTTCTAATGAATACATTCAGTTACTACAAGCAGGGCCGACACTCCACCCACAAGGATCATGCACTGTACGTGGGGCCACAAGTGCCCATGGGGAAACCAAAACCACCTTTTTGGGATGAGTTGGGAATGAGGAGGAGGTGGTGGTGATAATCCAACATCCTGACCTCACTAACACTCTTCTCGCTGAATGCAATCAAATCCTCAGAGCAATGCTCCAGAATCTAGTAGAAAGCCTTTTCTGGACAGTAGAGAGGTACTACTTGATTTCAGAAAAACAATGAATGAACAACTGTACCAATACCTTTGTTCATATAGTTTATGTGAGCAAGTGGAGATTACAGGGGATCTTGAAGTCTGTGTAATGTGGTCATGTGGTTTCATACCAAACAAAAACAGAACTATGTAGTCTAAAAAAATGAAAATAGTATAGATAACCAAACTGAAGATCTCTTATTCTGTAAGTAAAGTAAGTAAAATGTATTTTTATAGAGCTTTCACAGACAGCAGTCACAAAGTGCTTGAGCTAAGAGAATAACTTTAGCTGCAGCATTCTCTATTGCCTGCAAGTGGTTTGAGCAGAAATGCTAAGTGAAGAGAAGAGTGCATTACAATTATCAAGCTGAGATTAAATAAAAGCATGAAAAAGCATCTCTAGCTCTGTGTTAGAAACTACAGATCTTAATTTACTAATATTTCCCAAATGAAAGAAATGATTTTGGATTGAGCAGAAAGCAGGAGAAAGAAGCCCAAGAAATTGCTTGATCAAAGGAGCCACACTATACCTCCATCTTGTCAGCATTTAGCTGTAAGAAATTATCAGCAGTCCAGTCCCTGATAACACTCAGACAGTCAATGAGCCTATATAAATTGTGCATGTCAGTAGGTTTAAATGAGAGATTAAGCTGAAAATTATGCTGTAAAATGTCACAACACTGCCATCTGGTGTTGTGGAAAGAACTTACCACAGAATTTGTTCCAGCAGACTTTTATTTTGGCAGCACATTTGATAAAGGATTTTCTTATTTTACATTATTTAAATGAGAGGTCAGGTGGTGGAGTGAGCTGATGGTCCTCTGCTGGTTTTACCCTTTAATGTAAAACATTTTTATTCAAGTATAAAGATAAAGCATAAAATGTGATCCTTAGTGCATATTTGGTACTTTCCATTAAATGTGTTTAACATAAATAGTTCTTCATAACATGGACTTTGTAATATATGTTCACCAGTGGCTGCTGGCCAATAGAGGGCACTAGTGCACTGCCGTCATTTTCATTTTTTAAATAAACATGGTTTAAAATAATATCTCATTTTAAGTATGTATGTTCTAAAGATGCACACTAATGTAATATTTTGAGGGAAATTACCTTCCTGGTTCATTTTCTCTCTGGACAGAAATATCAGCCAGTCAGAGAAGCAGCAGCCAATCACTGACCTGCTGACACAAGATATGTGCATGGCAACAGAAAGTTAGCCAATCAGTGTCCTCATATCTAGCCTAAAGGGATCTATTGATCATCCCCAGCAGAGTCAGTCAGTACTTTTAGGCATAATTAACATATAATACATGTCTCTAGAAATGCTAATATTTAATTTTAATAGTGTTTTTGCTCATTTAATTGCATATGTTTCTAAACCAGATGATACATACTGTACTTTCTTTGCACATTTACATGTCATGACAGTTTTCGTGAACTGTTAGTCTTTAATTCCAATAAAATATTTACCAACTTTTTAACAGAGGACTGCTATCCTGCAGTTTGTGTTTAATAATATTGTGAAAAATGACTGAATATGACCAAACAGCCACAGCTAGAATATTTTTCACTTGCAGTCTCTGGTTATTACCAATATATTGTCTCTTTCAAACACATAGAAAGCTGAATTTCATCTACTGCACTGTTCATTCACATGATTAGAAACTTGTGTTCATTATCCACTTGATAAATTCCACCTACCTTATAGGTTAACTATATGTTTGGGTTCAATTATATAGCAGATGTTGTGATTTTTAACACAGTAGTGATACATGGTGGTAGTGTGTGAAGTTGTGGTATAAGTGTAACTGTATATAACTGTCTCAAACAGCAATGCTGCAGGAGTTTGTAATCACTGCTAGACGTAGAGAGTTCCACCAGTCAGGGTTGCCAGGTTCAACAAAAATATCCAGCCCAAAGTCAGTCAAAAACCCACCGTTCAGAAGCTTAAACTAGCCCAAAATATGTCTGTCACGGTTTAAAGCAAATGGCAAAACAACTATGAGTGTGCAACTTAGTATTTTGTTTATAAGGGATTTATTATCAGTCAAACCTTTTTCTTTTTCCCAGTCCTTGCAATATCACCTCCTGTATTTCCCCATTTACCTGGCATATTAGCTAGTGACTTTTCTCTCTCTCTCTCTCTCTCTCTCTCTCTCTCTCTCTCTCTAGCTCTCTCTCTCTCTCAGGCTGTCTTTCCTTATATTGTTATGTTCTCTTCGTTGTTATTGTTGTATTCAAACTTCCTTGGTGTTGACTTTCACGCGTTTGCCCACCGTGTTGAAGGAATATTCAAGGCAACACCCACTTTTTTGTTGTTTTTTTGGCGGCCGTGGTAATTTTTAAAAGTAGCCCAAAAAACGCACCCCGTCACCCTTGAATTTTCACCCGTGACTGGATTTTCAAACAAGCCCAATTTGGCGTGAAAACCGCAAACCTGGCAACTCTGCCACCAGTCAAGACTGGCTCAGTGGGCAGAAACAAGCCATTGATAAAGGGCTAGAGAATGTAATGGGACTACCAGAGAATTCCCAAAAACAACTACAACTACTTTCAGAACAACATCCAGTTTTCTGTAGAAAGTGAAGAGAGAACTGAAAGAATAGTGAACCTTTGACAAAAATGGTAAGGAATGCCAACAGAAAAAAATGTATACAAAAGTTTCTCAAATGCTCAAAAAAATTCTCTTTTAGATCGCAAATTTGAATCCTGGTCATGCGGCTTGCTGTTAGCACCCGGAGCTTGAGAGGACAAAATTGTCTGTGCTCTCTCTGGGTGGGTAGATGGTGGTCTGCTGGCTCAGGTGTCTGTTAGCTGATATATCAGAGCTGGGGATCCTGCGCTCTCCTTTCTCACTGATGGATATTCTACAAGCCTTTATGTAAAACAGCATGAGAGAAAAGGAGATATGAGATACACCTGGCTCTGATAAACAGTATAATAGTTTTTACAGCATTGAAACTTGAAGATGAGATGGATGGATGAGATCATGTACTGAGATTCCTGTTTTTAGTAAACATGAGTGAAAGTGACACATTGACCAGTGTACTTGCACAGAGGAATTTATCCTCCACATTTAACCCATCTGTGCAGTGAAACATACATTAGGGGGCAGTGAGCATACTGGCCTAGAGCGGTGGGCAACCCATATCCATGGTGCCGGGGGGAGCAGTTGGTGGTTAGGTGCCTTGCTTAAGGTTAATTCAGTGGTGTCCTTTTGGGAAAAGACCAACACTCTGGAATTGTGAAGTCGAATATAAACAGAAGAAAATAACAGTGGGAATGTGCATGAAGACAGGTAACTTGAGACAGGGTCACAAGGTCCGAAATTGGAGAGGGCATTAAAGTCACAACAATCAGTAGAGTCAGTAGAAAGAGCCATAGGGGAAAGTCCCAACCTTCCAGTCACAAGACCAGGTCCCTAACCACCAGACCACGGCCACTGTGTTATTATCTCTGCAGATATGTGAGGCTTTATTGACATCACACTACAACTAGGATGTAGCAGCAGTAGTAGACACAAAGTATCTGAGCAGCAGAAAGCTTAAACTAAACTCGCTTGTGTTTACACCTGATCTCATTGTTACGTAGGAGAAACTCTTGAGATTATGGAGATCTCCTTTTTTTAATCTTCCTCTGGAAAGGACTGAACAATTACAAGAAAATGGTAACATTGTGGTGGATGTCCAACCCAGCTATCAGAGAACATTTCTCACATTCAGGCATCTACTGATTGGTCCATCAGAGCTGGGATTCCTTCGCTTTCCTCTGAGCACGTTGACTCCCCAGTGACAATGTATCGGTAGTACTTTGAAAAGAGGTGGTGGCTGCATCACGCACATCGGAGGAAGCTTGTGCTTGTCTTCACCCTCCTAGAGTCAGGGACATTGCAAAAGTGATGGGGAGAGTCCTAATAAATGGGATGGGCTAACTGGCTACTGCTACATTGGGAAAGGGCAAAGAAAAAAGTAAGCAACGCATCTAACCCCCAACTGCTCCCCGGGTGCTGGCCACCACTTCAGACACATTCTCACAGCCTAGTCTGTTCACTAGTGTGTGTGCGCGTGCTTCACTGCGTGGATGGGTTAAAATGAGATCAAATTCCGTTGTGTGCAATCACGTTGACAAAAAGTTAAATCTAATCAAATTTAAACTGAATCTAAATGGTTTTGAAAGGGGTGTGTGGCCTGTATTTTAATGTACTGGACGTGACATCCTCATAATGTTGCAGCAACATTACTGGAATGTTAAATGTTAAATTATAACATTCTAGAAGCATCTAGAAAACTTGAGATCTGTAACATTCAGAAAACGCTCTAGTTACCAAATATTGTTAGCTGGGAAGGTTAGGATTTCCAGGACAGGGTGGAAAATTATTCTTACCATATATGATTAAGGCATGATTCATTATTTCAAATGAATTTTCTGCTCACGAATCTCCATATAACTGAGTTTGTGGACATTCTAGTATCATTGCATAGAACCGCACAAGCCGTCCCCATAATCCTCAGGAGGCCGAGCACAGCTGACAGCAGTTTGGTGCAAGACGAATGAGGCCAGTTCTATTTGGAGCAGGCCTAACGAGTGTGCAGACCTGCTTTAAGATCCCCAGGGACAATGTTGGGCTGCTACAGAGCCAGAAAGGCTGATGAAAAGGCACAAACTGCCACAGTGTTCAGACATGAAGGTCCAAGCAAAGAATCAATTCAAAAAGAATCTGATTTATTGTCAGAATCACAGTAGAACACACAAACATACATTTGGTCAGATTGCTCTCAATGTAGCATCGATTAACTCCCCCAAACATAATTCTTAACCAATTTATTATACTCTGTTAAAATTAAAGCATATCTAGTGATGCACTGATATTGAAAAATTAGCATTTGACAAGTTTATATGTAAATATAGTGTATAATCAATGGTGTCAAACTCCATTTCAGTTCATTTCAAGTTCCTCTCAAATCAAACTGGAAATGTGGGTTGTGGGCAGCCATGGCCTGGTGGTTAGGGATTTGGTCTTGTCACTGGAAGGTTGAAGGTTAGATCCCCGGGCCCTTGAGCAAGGCACCTAACCCTCAACTGCTCCCCGGGTGCTCTGGATAAGAGCGTCTGCTAAATGCCTCAAAATATAAATGTAAAACCAATTTGAATTGAGGACTCAACCCACTTGTCACCAGCATAATACAAGGATAAGTTCAAAGCAGTAATGTGATTTGATTTAAATGTGATTTCTTTTGTGGGGACCGAATGGAAAGCAAGCATTACAGCAAACCCTCAAACCAATATAAATCCTCTGTGAAGAAGCACAAACAAGAAATCATTTTCTTTGATGACATCATCTCTTTTACAATGTAGTGAATGCTTAGATGTGAACGTGATGCCACGTGTATCATATAAGGCAGTTTAAAATCTGCATTTGTAATATTTCTCATTTTCAATGTTTTAAGCGTAATAATTAGACATTTTAACTTTATGTAATGTTTATTAAAATGTACTCTACTGCCAGAAAAGCTAACTTAACTGCCAGTTCAATGAGATGAATATACTTATTTTAAACTAATAAAAATGTCTATTTAAATATGTATTCATTTAAAGTTTGAGTAAATTACTATTAAATATTGTCAACATTAAAACAAACAAAGATGATATGTCATTTTATGTGTAATGACTATAAAACTTTTGACAGTTTTTAAATTAAAATTTTGAACACAAACTTGTATACAATATTAAAAGCTTTGGAGATGCACTACTAATGCTCCCTCCAAAATATAACAATGATATTTATGTGAAGATGCTTTTTGGCCATGTCAGAGATAGTAGGCGTTTTGTATAATCTTGAAGATGAAAGTAAAATGTCCAGTCAACTTTGTTACTATTACAATTAGAAGAGATGCTTTAAATGTTGATCTTTATAAAACCCAAATAATCCACTGAAAGAAGAAGGAAAAGACATGCGAACTTTGAATTTTAAGGCAACTTACTTCACAGCTCAACTTGAGGGCGCCGTCATACTGAAACTCACGTTAAAAAAATGTGTTTGTTCATCTGGGAGGTTGTTGCAATGTTGAGGTTTGATTTTACAGTCTCCTGATGATGAGGCAGATCGTGTGGAGTTACACTTTCAAGTTATTCAATTAATTAAATTTTATGTAATTAGTTTTAATTCCGTTTTTTCAGTCAGTAAGTAAGTAACATGGCTGACTTGACCGTCAGAATATCATAATGCAGATTGTTGTTCTATAATTAACTCTTTGATGTGAGTTAATTAGTTAGAATGTTATTGGTGCTATAATGGTTGTTGCATTTTTTAATTTTATTTGTTTTTTCTCCCCAATTTTCTCCCCATTGTTTGGTGGCCAATCAATCCACCCATATGTTGACTCTCCCTATCACTTGTAATGTGACTGAGTCTAGGAGGGTGCAGACTAACACAAGCCTTCTCCAATGCATGTGAAGTCAAGCTCCGCCTCTTTTCTTTTTGCTGCCATTACATCACCGTTGGAACATCATCGCTCAGAGGAAAGCGCAGGATCCCCATTTCTAATGGTTCGCCTGGCAGAGAGCACAGCAAATTTTTGCTCTCTCAGGCCCCGGCTGCAGATGACAAGCATTATTCGAACTCGTGATCATCAGATCATTGTGACCGCGTCTTAGTCCACTGAGCCACTTGAGGCCCTACTTTTTCACACTATACATTTAATACATTTTGGGAATTTTGCTGGGTTAGCCCATAGTCAATGCTGAAATTAATGTTACAATTCAATATGAACTTTCAATGACTATTGAGCGTGAAACTGGTGGTGAGAAGTACTTGAATCATTATTCAACACTTTACACAGCTGTGCATTTAGTTTGTATTTGACAAGCCAGGCAATAAATGGTTTTCCAAAATTCAAAAATGCATTTTATATCAATATTGCAATATGAAAGCTGCTATGGCCGTGCTGTGTTTCTAACAGCACTCATACTGTATTTACATGCTGGCAAACCATCATTGTGTGCAGCAGTAAGCATACAACAGTAAACATTTTCATAACGATAGCTTAACAGGTAGAGCAGTGCAAGGCAATGTTTTGTAAGCACACTAATAGCTCTACTTATGTGCTTCCATTTGACTTTAGGGTTTGTTGTATGTGAATGGTTCACCTGGGCCTCAACCTTAGCATTTATAACCGTTAATTTATTTATTTTTTACTTTTTTATTTTGACCCAGTTTCCATCTAATGTACTGGAAGCCAATCGACCCACCCATTCACTAGGATTCTCCAATCATTTGTACAGTCTCTGACTCTAAGAGGGTGAAAGACTAGCACAGGCCTTCTCTAATGTATGTGCATTCAGGCTCCACCTCTTTTCCAACTGCTGCTGATACATCATCTCTGGGCAACCAACATGCTCAGAGGAAAGCACAGAATACCAAGGTCTGATACATCAGCTAACAGACACCTTAGCCAGTGGACATTACTTAGTAGTGATGGAGAGAGAGCGCCATCTACCCACCCAGAGAGAGCATGGCCAATTTTGCTCTCTCAGGCCCCAGCAAGCTGCACGACGGGCATTCAAACTCACGATCCTTTGATCATAGTGTCAGCGCCTTCGACTGCTGAGCCACTCTGGGCCATAAACTTATTTTTGCAACATGCAATTTATGCAACTATCATAGTTGACAGTAACAATTTTGCAGAATTCCAGTCATCGTTGCATAAAAAAACGCAGAATAAGATTGTGAGAACATTACATTAGCAGATCAATTTCTGACTTCAGTGTTTTAGCCAGTTTTTGTTTAAGAGAAGGCTAACCATCAGTGATTTTGTCAGGAACAGTTTACTTTGCATTTTCAGTGAATGCACAAATCTACATACACAAGGCATTTAAACATGCTTATCTTCAAATTTAAAGCATATCAGGGTCTACAAGCAGCTCCTGGTGCCACACCGGATTAAGACCTGTGATGTGGCTGTTATTCAGCTTGAAATTATATGACAGACTTGGCATTGCATGAACGATTGATTTTAAACGTGAATGTAGATCCCAAGCTGCACCGCGAGAGAAGAAAAATAGAATTAAAAGACGTTTTTTTGTGTATAAAGCTAGTTCAGAAGACTCAGAACTGAAACATCACCTGAAAAACATTGTTCATTAAAACTAAAGACCTCAAGAGCGGTTCTAGAACATAAAGGACCCTTTGTCTTCCTTCCTAATCTAACTTCTCATAAATGTTCATCTCCAACTTCCATTTCTGGATGAAGTTTTCACACCCATCTCCTGCCTGTTCCTCTGTCGGATGTCCCAGAACCAGATGTTCTAAAACTTCCTTCCCTGTCTAGTCTTTTCTCAGAATACAGTCATACGTGGACAGAACTTGCAAAGTGGTTCTTGGCTTGGATGTGTGGTTGTAATAAATGGAACCTCTACATTATGCAGAGGTTCTTTAAAAGTTTGTCTCTCACTTATAAAAATGTGGTTCTTTTATCCCATTTTGGCAAGATCCTAGACACATTCCCAAAAACTAAGCATTATCATTAGTAACTGATTTTTGATCAAGGCACTTGAGATACTGATACAATAAAGTGGCAAAAGAAGTGAATACTTTCTGCAGTGTGTTTATGGATTTGGTTTTAACCAAGTTGCAAGTTCTCATTTCTGATGGGTAAGATGTTCATGTCTGAAGATGTGAATGTCCTTGAAGATTCTTGTGGTTGTAAGACGAATAAGCTTCATTCTGTCATTACGACAGCTGCTGTATTAATAACTTCTCTTTCTTCACTTGTTCATAGAGCGACCTTCAATGTGACCCTGCTTACTCAATCTCTATCTCTCCTGCTCTCTCTCTCTCTTTCTCTCTCATACATAACATACATCCTTATTTAAAAAATACATCTCTTAAAAATGTATATAATTCTCTTAAGTTTAATTTTAACATAATACAAGTTACAGTCACATTCTTCATCAACTGCTATCAGTCTTCCCCTTTTTGCTTAATCTTTCCATTATCTGTGTTTTCTGCACATTTGTCCACTCCTTTTTTTGATTGATTTGCTCCCTCATCATCTTCTCCTGAGACATCGTGTAGCTGGGTGGAGTCTGTATCATCATCCGTGACTGAGTGATGGTCTGATTGGTCAGATCTGGTGACAGCTGGTGGATCTGCAAGTGAACAATGCCGAAAAGGACAAGTTCAATTGTTGTGTTCTATTGTATAAACCAGCTTTTTCTGTTTTTCATATAAACCAGATGACTGAACTTCCTACACAAACATACCCCGGAAACCATAAAGAGTCTACTTTTCAAATATATATAAATATATATAGCTTGAATCGAAATATATTTTTAGATATTTGTGGGCAGAGCTTAAATAAGCAGAGACATGTTTGTAAGTGCGAGTCAGACAGCTAGGCATTTTTTTTCCTGCCAAATAACTTATTATCTGTCATTCATATGATAATGACATGGTAAATTCAGACATTCCATTGGTGGAATAGTGGCCTTGAAATGTGTGATATGTAAACTTGAACAAAGACATCTCACCTCACATGTATCTCATAAGTATTGAGTCTAGGAACCACTGAATGAGTCACACAAGTCAAAACAAGTAATAAAACCACATAAAATTTCTAAAAACTGTAATGACCAATGTGTAGCCAACACCTCTGTTGACTCATTTCTGAGCCTGTGCATCAGTTTGGAAAAAAATAATTTTAGATGGTGTAATTTGTAAAAAATTTCATCCACGTCTCTCCATGTGCCTTTTGTTTATGTGCTCCACGTGGCTTCAAGTTTATCTTCCTGTCTCTGCCCTTGTCACACCATGCTTGTTATCATGTCCACTCGTTTCACAGTCCTGTTACTGCCCTGTTCTCCCTGATTAACATTAGTATAGTATATGTAGCTCTCTTGTTCACAGTGCCTTTATCCATCACGACCTAAGTCTTGTAAGTCTTGTGATGTAGTTGTGCCTTGTTTCAATGTACTTTCTAAATCTTGCCAGAGCTTTGTTTGTTCTATTTGTCTACCAATAAATCTCACCATTGCTCGCCTGCCAACCTCCTTGTGACTCCTACCCACACTGGTAATTAGCTTGGATGTACAGTTCAAAGAATATTGTATTTGGTATAGATATACAGAACCTCACATAATTAATATTGTGAATATTCTGATCTTTTAGATATTTTCTTGATATGAGGAACATCTACAGTTGAAAAAGAGTTTAGAATCCCCTGAATTTCTACACTGTTTACTAATAAAATGTTTTCTGATTGCATCACAATTATCAATTAAGTAAGTAACAATTAAGTAAACAATGTATCTAAACTAATAACACACACAGTTGTATAGTACATGGGGTTATTCCACAAAGAAGAATTTAAGTGGTAAGGTTCAGCATCAGGACAGCAATCCTCAATGTTGGGCTTAACCTGTCTGGCTAATTTAGAAATCCTGCTTTGTGGAGTACCCCCAATGAAGGTGGGAAAAATTTCTCTTACTCTCTCCATTGTCTGTGTTTTCTGTACTCTTGCCCACTTCTTGTGATTCAGCCATTCCCTTGATGTTTTCCACTTGAATGTTTTGCAGTTTAGTAGAGCCTGTATCCTCCTTTGTCACCTCAGATGCTGAGTGATGGTCCGATTGGCTGTCATCTGGTGGATCTTTGCACATATGTGTTCATAAAAACATTTGTCAGGGAATAAGCTAAAAAGAAAATATCAAGTTTATATATTTTAATTTATCATATTAATCCCTGGTTAAAAGGGAAGATTTATAATAAATCATATTTATGTTTTTCTTATGTCTACATGGAAGGTATGTGACTTTACTCAAAGTGAAAAATGCCATTTAAAACCCAATGCTTTGGCCTTAGACTAAAACAGGCTGATTTACTTTTAATGGTGAGCTCATGAATAATTTGTTGAGAGGGATGTTCACTGGGCTCCTCGATGGCATTACATTCTACTGATGCCCCTGAACTTCTGGCAACACCAGACACACAACAAATGCTGTTTCTTCAGCAGAACACTTCACTCCATGTCTTTTCTTTAGAACTCGACATGACCACAGCTATTGGCATGGCTTGCACTGAAGAATGGTTCCAGCTGGGAATCAACTTTTCAGGTTCCCAAACCAATTTATGTTGGTGGAAAAGTGGAATGGTTCAAAATTAGGTGTGTGAATGTGAAAAGAACCAGTTCCACATTGGCGGAAAAGGAGTATTTGAAGGCATTTCTAGAAAATGGGGACAATTCAATCTGTTTTCTACAGAATCTTTCGCCATCATTTATGAATGAAGACTTTCTGTATATCTTTTTACTTCATTAGAGAAGGATCTGGATTCATTCATTCATTCTCCTGCTCTGGCTAGCTGCTAATTCTGTTTACATGCTTTATCACAAAAGACATTTGACTACCGGAGCTGTTTCCAGTCTTGGTTGTTTTGGTCTGTACCTGAGTGTGATTACCGCTTTCAGACCTAATGAACCTACCAAGCCCAAAGTCCAGGGTAGTGAACACTACCTGGTATGAAGTATGTCAAGACAAATACAGTTTCTCAGTCCAGGGCACCATTAAGCATACACTTTGTTATTAAATAATATATTAGTGCACTGTGTTTTTAAGCAAGCCTAAACTTGCTTGATGAAAAAGCTTGAATGGGAAAGGACATGGGACTGTGAAAAAGGAGTGATCAAGTTTGCTTGGAGTTAATTTAGGTGAACTTTAACCACGCACATTTGTAGGCGTGAGCCAACAGAAAATAATTAGAAGTGCTCTTCATGGATGGATGGATGGTTGGATGGATGGATGGATGAGTGAATCACCTCTATCAGAGTCTGGGAAAGCCTCCTCATTGTCTGATGATTCTGAGGAACGACTGCCATGGCCCGTTTCTGAAGACTGCATGTGAGCTTCCACCATCTTTTGAACAGCTACAACAATCAACAGAAAGTTTTCAGAAAATTAACGTAAAACCAACATGAAGCTGTTCTATTCTCACAGAGATGGAAAGACTGTAGACAGAACAACACGGTCCAGCATAAAGAGAAAACAAAAGCGATCTAACCGTCTTTCAGTCTAGTCCGGTTTCTGAAGTGCCAGGTCTAGTGTTTTCACCTGTTCTGACAAACCATCAGACAGTAATTATCAAACCTGCACAAACTGAAGCAGCTGCTCAATTCAAGCACCACTTCTCTACAAGGGTAAATAAATGAATAAATGAGTAATATTCTGGATGCATAATGATATGCCAGCATATAATAATGACATTTCTGATCCAGTTTGATATCAAGATTATCCTTTTATTATTCACCCGGACACCCAACCATACAGTAAAGAAAACGTACAACCAGCAGCACAACTAAAGTGAACATATCAACTATTATTTACCAGAGACATTCATGAAACAAGAACATTTAAATATTTGTATTTAGCAGAGAAGGTAGAACTTCACAGCATTCTTAGCAGTGTTGTTGGTTTCTGTTAATCCTTTAACATCCTCACCAAGAAAGAAGAAACTGAATTATTATTATTATTATTATTATTATTATTATTATTATTATTATTATTATTATTTGGGTGAGGTGGGCGGGGCCAATAATAATAATAATAATACCAGTCAATATTTTTTAAAGACCTCAGTGTTTTAAATGTAAATAATGAGATGCACTTTATGTAAAAATCAGAACATAAACTACAAACACAAAAACTGTACAATAACAATCATTTTATTAATGTTTTAAACATCACACTCATCTGTGTGGTGGTGTAACAGCACTAATGCTTTTTCAGCATTTGATCCAGTTTATTCCTTGTGGTTTGGCTGTGAAGTTGCTGGTTTGCATTCAGACAAGAAAATGTTACATTTCTGACCTCTAGTGGATGTTTTTTGGCTTAACATACCTCTACCGATTGGTAGAGATGGTACAATCACATTGTGCTACGTTCAACACCTTGAAGAAGACATACCAAATGGTTGAATGTTAAATGTTTTGAATCCAAATTTTTCTTCTTAAATTTTAAACGGCAGCTGTGAGGCCAACATTGCTAACATACACTACTGTACAGTAGTCACCTAAATAGCTCAATCACCTCTACCACAAAACATCACCATCTCAACATGCTATAACCTCAGCCAGATCTTAATGAAAATTGAAGTAAAGATAATTATTTAAATTTTAATTATCACTTGGTTTTATATCACAAAGTATCATTAAAACTGGTAATCATCCCATCCCTTGCTGTGCCTCTGAGTCTTCTGCAGTGGTTCTCAGTAGACCTGTATCAGCAAAAGAGCAAAAGCCTACATGGCATAGTACAGACCAGAGAAATAAGCTGAGCTGCTGCAGTTCCTTATTAATTACAGCCTCATAGCCGGTCTGTCATCACGTTCATTCATCACCTCTCAACAGAGCTGCTCTCAGAGTCCAAGACATTAACTCACCCTCATCACACCCTCCTTTTTCACCCTTTTTATTAGTCCAAGGCTGGGTGCTGGAGAAGGTCACCTTCATGGGCAGTTCAGGTGATCAAGAAAGCATAGAGACATCACTGTCTCTGTCCTGTCTGTATATGTTTGTTATGGAATGAGCCATATAAAATTTTCTTATGTCCCAATTTTTCCCCCTAAAGTGATTGCCATACATTTGTTAGGACTCTCGCAAACAACCGAAGGGTCTTTTTGAAATCATAGGGTCTGATATCAAAGAGCTTCTTAAGTACTTTTAAAGAAGTTGATGTCATTGTTTGTTACATTGTGAGACACAAAAGTCACTTTAATATCCAATTCAAAGCATCCAGACTGAGACGTATTTGTAGAAATCTGATCAGAATCACATTTCAAACCACAACCAATTGATCTGATTTGCAAAAATCTGGCTTCAAATGGTTTTTGATTTTTAAAATTCAGAATTATAGAAACATTCTAGACTTGCCAAAATGTAGATTTGGAAGGGCATTCTGAGAAAGGCCAAAGTACAACACGATCAACAGACTATCATGTCTGTAGTCTTAATTAGCTTATTTTTTAATAGTGTTTGATTCTAATACACAATAGACTACATAAATAAATAGTTTAAAATTGTTTATCATACAATGTTATAAATGTTAGTTTTGGTTTCAATTTAATTTTATTATATAATAATAATAATAATTGTGACATTATGGTGACCAAACCTGCAATAATGTTGTTAAACTGAAATTATTAATCTGAACCCAAAAAAAAACATTTCAGGTTGTTTGTGGTTCACTGTGTATAAGCTCATCATGAAGCCCACAGTATGATAAAATTCTTAGTTAGACAGTGACATACTATTATTCACATTTATTATACCCTCACTCTTTGTGTGTGTGTGTGTGTGTGTGTGTGTGTACACATGAGTGTGTACACTTGTCTGGGTTGTTACAACCAGCTGTCAGCTGTATGTAATCCCAGATCATCCGGGGTTTCATGAACTCACACTTCAACGACACAGCTGGCTGTACCATCCTAATCCAGATCCTCCACAAACACACACACACACACACACGCACACACACACACACACACACACACACACACACACACACACACTGACTATCACTTTTACAATAGCATTCCATTAAGAATGATAGTACACTAGTGCATCTCCAAAAGTATCAGGTTTATTGTTCAAAAACTTTTTCACCATACACTAATTTTTGTAGATGCACTAGTACATTGTATATATGCCCTAAATGTGAGGTCCAGTCCTTCAGTTTAATCATTTAGATTATATATTATGTATATAAAGCAGTAAACTGGTGATTTAATTGATCAAACGTAACGGCTCCTTACCTTTGATTGATGGGGGCTGGTAGACAGCTGTGTTGACTCGTTTTGACTTCAAAACTCCATTTTCACAGACAGCCAGCTGACAAAGTAATCAAATTTAAAACAGCAGTCCAAATCCAAGTCCAGTTCCACTTTTTTATTAAAATCAAACATAATAAATATTGATGGAAATAGTTGATAAACTAAGAAAGTGATACTACTTCTTTAAATAATAATAATAATATTAATATATCCCCTTTCATACATAAACGCAGCTCAAAGTCCTTTAACACAAAGAGGTAAAAACAAAAACATCAAATACCAATTGTATAAAATAAAACTATAAAATTAAATAACAAATTAAAAGTCAGTATTGTCATAAAATAGGAATCATTTGATTAAAAATAAACTTTAAAATATTATTGTTAAATAAAATCAAATAAAATAAACTATATCAAATAAAATCAAACTAAAAATACAATGACATTAAAAACTGCACAGCTATAAAATAAGAATTTGGGGATTAAATATAAACATAAATATAAGTGGTAAATAAAATCAAACAAATGATAAAAAAACAGAGTGTATAAAATTCTGTCTTCAGCTGCCTTAAATTATTGTACTGATGTAAATAGAAAAATATACACTTATATGTAACTGCTCTGTTGCTTAAAAAAAAGAAGAGTTTCCAATTTAGTATAAAAACTGCTTTAAAGTTCAGTTTTTTAAAATAATGTCAAGAAATTTTTATTAGAAGTAAAATTCATACCTAAGTTCTCAGAAATATCAGTTGTGAAAGTGCAGAGTTAGATGTAGTGGACACCCTTAAACACTGCATAACACATGGACGGGTGAATGTTCTGACCTGATGGCTTGGGTTCTCTTCCTCTGGAGATGGATGGTCAGTCATTCGGAAGAGCGTGGCCGGTGTTGGTCTCCTTCGCCGAATCTAATTTTGAGACAGAAATCATCTTTTTAGTATAAGTAAATGTATTACATGGCACCGGTCATGCAATAAGCTGTTGTCTTATGATAACCGTCTTTCAGAAGTAGGGCAGAAGAATGAAAAGGAAAAGAGGAGGATGAAAAGTCTAGGAGGATAGAGTGGGGCAGTCTCTAAGAGACTCAAGTAAGGTGCTGCATAATTTGTGGTTCATGACAATGAAGGATCTGCCTCCCACAGTGACCGGACTTAATTACAGGACCTAAGTGTCCTAAGTGTTTCACCACCCAGACCAAGTCCTGTGATCACTAACTGGTCAATGACAAATAGTCTTGGCTACAGTCTGCACTTGTATACCAACATAGTGGGCCTATATAGTGAATGGAAGCTTTCTGAAGTCTGATTTAAAATGTGTTATGATTACATCACCACATTTCTCTGATCATTAAACAATCCGCCATCACGCAAATCTCTGATCAAACCTACAAAACAGGAGGCTGGTGTGCTGTAAGCCACATTTGCCAAATCAGGCTTACAGATCATCATCACGTATCCATAAGTACCAGCCCATAATCCTCAGCTGTGGGAAGAATCCAATCAATGTGTCCGTCCATCACACAGTCACCAAGGTAACAAAGCGGTCAGGAAGTACGGAAAACAAAGTGACGCATTTGAGCAGTGCAGAGTTTACGGCACCCTGTGTTACATAAATCCGTAATGACTTCCTGGACAAAATAAAGCAGAGATAGAGGGATTAGCCTGGCTGCTATTTTTCTCCTGTCCCCTAATCACAGCCCGTTATGTCTCTCGGGCTTAATCCGTGTTGCATTTCCAGTCCTGGTCAAATTTTATTTTGCAGATTCTGTGTAACAGCGTAATCCTGGTGACAGAACTGTAGAAATATAATGGAGATGTTGTGTGTAGACAATGAATATCCTTTTTAAACCAGACGACTGAAAATGTTTGATATTGTCACACCGCCCTGCCGTGGCCTTTATGCTTGTGTTTTGGTTCCCCATGTGCATTTAGTTTGCATTCTCTGTCATGTCACATATCCCTGTCAGGTTAATGTCTTGTACCTGATATCACAGCCCTGCATGCTCATCTCCCTCTTTGATTGTGTTTATTATTTAAGCTCCCTTTTTTTTATTCAACCTCTGCATCCTTTCTCCTGTTTTTCAACATCCAAAAGTTATTAGACCACAGAAGTAGTGTTTACCTATAATAACAATATGCTGTAGATCTGTTTTACTTATTTCTCATTTGTAGCTCATTGAAACCAGTGATGCTGCAAACTATCTACATTACCATACAGCTGCACTTTGTAGTTCTATAATTACAGACTGTAGTCCATCTGTTAATCTGTATGCTTTGTTTTTTAGTGTATGTGCTGCCGTAGCAAGCACAATCTGTATGCTTTGTTAACCTCCTTTCACCTGTTCTTCAATGGTCAGGACCCCCACAAAGCAGTGGGTGGATCAATCTCAGCACTACAGTGACACTGATTTTGTGCTGATGTGACTTTTTCAACAGCAACATGGACTGAAAATAGTCCACCATCCAAAACTATCCAGCCAACAGAGCATCAGTGAAGGAATAGAAGACCAACACAAACTGTGCTGAGCTCCTGTTTGTGACTTTACATCTACAAGGTGGTCCAAAAAGGTAGGTGTGTCTAATAGAGTGGACACTTAGCCAACATAGTGTTTAACATCTCCAGCTGCTCTGCTCACTCAACATAGACTAACACATCAGTATCACTGCAGTGCTGAGAATGATCCACCTCACTGGTGGTCCTGTGGGGGTCCTGATAATTGAAGATCAGTGTGAAAGGAGGCAAAGTATACAGAGAAACAAATGGACTACAGTCTGTAATTGTGCACCTGATAACGAGACTCATTCATTCTCATCCTTGTCTTGGGCTGAAGTTGCCACTCATATTCCTTTGCATTTGTGAAACAAGAATGTTTCATAGTCAAGACAACCATCTTTGCCACACTGAGTATGAAATCTACCATTCTATATATAACCACACCATACGCCAACACTTATTCCCACACTGCACAATGCATGAATTCACTCACATCTATTATTAGTCACAATCTCAGTTCACATATATCTTGTTGCCATCAGAATGGATAGTTAACCATAACAGCACTGAGAAGCAAATGAATGGCAATAATATCCTCAATATGCATCCATATTCAACCCAGCAGGCAGTTAGTGCTGAGTACTGATGATCTAAAAGTGTGCATCATTCCATAATGGATCGTAATTCATAGATGCTTTAATCAGAGTGAAAAAGAGGTCCATGATGGACAGGTTCTTGATTAAGGCCATAGATGCCCCTGTGATTAGTTGAGTGAAATCAGATTAAATATCTGACCCAGTTAAAGAGAGGTTAGAATTGAGGAAATACTGTCACATAAGGAAGAGATAACAAGGTCAGTGTCAATATGATTCCTGTAAAATTGGCGATAAGGTCATTCAGTAAATTAGATCTCATATACACTAAGATTCTCACATTAAAGGATGGATTTTCTCAGTCAAGATATGTTTAAGAAAGGCTAACACTGTTAACACTCAGACACAGTAGTCACAGAAATTAGCCCAGTCGTTCATTCAAAAATCAACAAAATTTCTCAAATCATGTACAGATCTTATTGAAAGTTTTATTCATGTTAATGTTTCTGTTGGTGCCAGGATCTGTACTGTATTGCTCAGAATTTCTACCTGTTCAAGCTCTATGACTGCTTAGAAGACTTGTCCTAAAGCACCATTGGAGTTTGCGGACCTGTATGCAGGAACAAAACTAAAATGTCACATTAACACTTACAGAATTCTGCGCGATTTTATTCTAAAAACAAAACATTTTATTTAAAAAAAGGTATATATAGCTTGAATCGAAATATATGTTTAGATTCTTGTGAGAGGAGCTTAAATAAGCAGAGACACATCTGTGAGAAAGACTCCTACAGCTGTGCATATTTTCCTGCCAAAAACACGCGCTCTGTCATTCATATGATAATGACATGATAATTCCGTACATTACATTGATGGGTTCCAGCAGCCTGGAATCTGTGGAATCTGATCCAACATAGGCCACTCAACTGAGGTGATCCTGAACAAAATACTCACTTCACACTCATCTCATAAATATTCAATCTAGGAACCACTGAATGAGTCATGTCAGGTCACATTAGTTAAGCTTTAGAAATAAAACCACATATAATTACTGTAATGAGCAGTGTGTAGCCAACACCTCTGTTTATTCAGTTCTGAGCTCAAAAGTCTTAACTAGAAATGTTTAGAGTGTTTTTACACAATATATCAGCACATCTGAAAACAGGTTTTTGGAAAGTCTAAGTTTAGAGCAGATTTAATCAGAATATAGATTTATGACACTCTTACTGTTTTGACTGTTGTTGCTGAGTCTGTGCTGAACAAAAGCCTGTGTAACACTCTGGAAAATTATTTTAGATGTGTGTAATTTGTAGAAAAGTGAAGGCATGTCAGATTACATCAGAGTGTCTGAGAGGGTTAAAAAGCAAACTTCAGGTACCCAGCATTCCTTGATGAATGTTTAGTAAATGGGAATAGATTTTTGGACAATCTGGCTTCAACCATTAAAAACTGAAACATCCAAAGAGAGATCTATCATCATATCATCTCAATCGTTTCTCCTAGACAACAATGACATCAAATGTAAACCCAAAGGAGACTGTAGATTATCTGCTGCTCAGATATTTTTCTGAGTTTTAGTAGAGATTAGCAGAAACATAAGACAAAAAAGAGACATATGACCAAGAAAAAAACATTAACACTTATTCACGTCATCAAAATTGAGATGATTAGTCCTGGAAGAGAAATGATTGAGCTCACATTGAGATTTCTTTCCTTAGTAAATGTGACTAATATGCTGGCAAATCCAAGCATACAGTGAGACTTTACTGAGAATGTGTGGTCACTGAGGTTATTTTATCTGAGCAGCACAAGACTGAGGCTACACTCTCCTTTGTGTTTCCATCTGATCCAGCCAAGACCGGGACCATTGATGAAGGGCTACTATGCACTGTGGCAGACCTTGGCCTTCAGTTTCCCATCTCTGGACTTGAATATGACTAACATAAATTAGTATAACAGCAGATACAGACTCGTACTGTATCTGGTGCAGCAAGGGAGGTGTTTCAGAAAAATGGATGGAGAGCAGATAGTGTCGATTGCAGAATTAAAAATAAAATAGTTCAGCAATAATAGTGGTCCTCAAATGCTGAAGCTGAGAAATTGTAACATTGGATCGTCCTACTGACTCATCATCTTTGTGGTTGCGGTGAACAGTTTGATGAGGCTAGCAAGATTTTGTGTGTGTGTATGTGTGTGTGTGTGTGTGTGTGTGTGTAGATTTATGTAATTGTACGTTTATAAAATGTGGAGGAAAACACACAGAACGTGATAACTTAAAATACAAA
>BRDA01012157.1:358-15873 GCA_036984385.1 Crenuchus spilurus
ATCGGTGCACAGTACAGGAGGAAGTGTTGATGGTGTGAGTGTGTATAATGTATCAGTGCACAGTACAGGAGGAAGTGTTGATGGTGTGAGTGTGACACACAGACAGATAGATATTTTACACAGTGGGGGTCCACAGAAGAGTACAGTACTCTGTGATTGATCACAGGAGATCAGAACTGTCTCTGCAGTAAGGAGATGTGTTGTAGAGTCTTATTGCAGTGGGTAAGCTCTCACATGGCTCTGGTGAGGTGGAACACTAGTCTGTACTGTAATTGTGTTTGGGGACTGAAGTAGAGCCAAGCTGCTTTGAGAAATCACAAGTCACACGGTTCCCCCCTCTCTCATCTCCACTGGAAATTTCACAGGCGATTTCACTGTCAAGATGGACAGTGTATGACGTGTGAGTGTGCAGCCGGGCATTGCAGCTTGGTGTGAAGATCTGGTGAGAGAGAGAGAGAGAGAGAGAGAAGAGATGAGCAGACCACGTCACTGTGCCACATTATCATGAGTGAGCAGAGGGCCTTGTTATGGTACGATGCCCGTGTTTGCATGAGGGTGTAAATTTGTATGGGTGTGTCTTATTTGCCTTTTTGTAAGACTTTAAGTTATTTAAGTAAGTCTAAGTTTTGCATTCTTACAGAAGACTCTCCTCTGAACTTTGGTGTTTAAGAAGACTTTTTAGAGTTTTGTGCAATAAAGAAGGCAAATAAAACTAAACCTTTCAGCACAACCATAACTATGATAAAGATTTTCAACAAATTCTGAGGAGAACCAGTTTTTTTTAGAAGAATATCTGAATAGAACTGGAACAAGATGGATGGATACAATCAGAGGATTAAGAAGGCTGAAAACCCAAACAGAAGACAGGATGTTAAGAGAAACGCCAGGAGTTGACTTGACACCACTTAATAATAATAAAGTTGGACACCAAAGAGAGTTTTCAAGTGTCAAGTGTTTGACCAAGGCCACCAGTGATGAGCGCCATCCCCTTTAGGGACGTGCACCCCCAGAACAATGGCTGAAGTCCAGGAGAAGTTTTCTTAGTCATGTCCAACCCCTATTAGCATCACGGGAAGAAACAAGACTCCAACTTTGGGCAAAACGGCTTGAGTATGACCCTCCTCCCATTACCATGGGTATCCCTCCTTCGGGATCAGAAGCAACATGGGTCCAATACAAGACACATAATCATCTGAGAACAAGAACAGGACGATCTAAAGTTGCCACGGCCAGATGGGGCTATGAAACTAACCAAACCACCTGCGAATGCGGAGACGACCACTCAATGCAGCACTGCCTTGACTATCCAATCAGTGCAGCTCAAAGGATGTTGCAGTGTTCAATAAAAATGCAACGGACTGTAAAGAAATGGGAAACTGTCATATAACCAATAAGCTTCAAGTCACGAGAAGAAGGTTCAAGTTTTACAGCCAAAAATATTAACTCGCTGAAATGATTTTAGTCAGGTTGTCTGTAAAGGTGCTACATTAATTAAACTCTGAGAAAGATGTTTGACAGGTTCAAGTCTGCACTTATGATGTACAGTAAAAACTGAAATCTGTGATGTTTGAGATACTAGGTCTGCAAATTAGTCAACGGCATCAAAGCGTAACAAGATGTTCCTCTGGTTCTGCGTGCTCATCTTTAATTGTCAGTTTGGAGTATGATACCAGGCTGACGAAGGGTACGGTCACGTTTGTTTAGCTGAGTCTCTTTATTTGGGTACACGTGATTGTCAACGAGCAGAGCCAGGCTGGGGAGAGAGAGGTGATGGGCGCGAGCTGGCGATGGCAGGAGGCAGAGGGTGGGGGGCGGTGGTTTTCATTAGGAGCTGCAGTGATTTAGAGGCTCTTGGCAGTGGCCCAGCGCCCGGCTCCTGCCGACGTCAGCACCGAGACCTGCCAGGTTCCACAGGGGAGGGAATAAACACAAAAAAGAGCAGCCCAACCACAATGCCCAGTGTAGTTTCACAGCTTCGGTTGCTTTAAATAGCTCAATGTCGTTCCCAGTGTGTAACAAAATACACAATATGGCCAAAAGTTTGTGGACACAGATGTACCAATGCACACACACAGCAGAAATACTGCTAATAGAATAGGACTCAACATTAACCTATTGGTGCCAGGTGTGGGCTAGTGGGGTGTGAAGCCTTCCTGCATTGAGTGGACCTGTGTTCTCCAATATTTTTGGGATAATTTGTGTCCTAACACTCTGTAGCTTACATAGAGCTTTTGGAAGAGATTATAATTATTACTGAATAATAACTCTTAAGATTAATAACTGATTATTAGCCCGCAGAGAGAGGGAGTGTGGTAAAGATGTGCTGAGCAGCTGATGTGATTTTTAGGTCAGCTGTGAAATAGTGCCGGGCCTTGATTCACACGCAAGCAGGAAATATGATTAAATCTATATTTCATAACAAATCCTTTCTGTGTTTGCCTGCGATGTACAAAAGGCTCGATGCTGTGTACAAGTATTTCACACATAATACATCAGCCATAACATTAAAACCACTCAAATAATATTGTGTACAGCCCTGGTGCTTTGTGTCCTGTGGTCCCCGTTAGCTGGATGTAAGTCTCTGGAGCTGCCACAGGCCAGACAACACCATACAGACATACAGATGTTTGATAAGGTTGAAATGGCAATTTGGCAGCCAGGTGAACATCTTGAAGTCTCTGTCACGTCTTACATAAATAACGAAATAATTAGTCCTTAATTTCCCTGAAGGAAATCCTAAAGGGATCAATAAAGATCGATCGATCAGTTGATCAATCTATCGATCTATCTATCTGCCTGCACATGTTATCCTGGATGTCAAAGTAGCATCCAAATGACCCAACATGTCTGGCTTGCCTTCTTCCCAAAGTGCATCCTCGCATCATCTCCAGGTAAGTGACCCAGTCAAAGTAATGTGAAAGAAAACGATTCATCAGACCACATTCTTTCATTGCACCATTCATGGTCCAGTTCTGGTGCCCATATGCCTGTTATAGACACTATTGGAGGTTGGCAGGGTTCAGGATGAGCAGCTGTGGCATGGTGGTTAGGGATACAACCTTGTTACCGGAAGGTCACTGGTTCAATCCCTGGGCATGTCATGACCGAAATGCCATTAAGTAAGGCACTTAACCCTCAACTGCTCCCTGGGCGCCATAGATAGGGCTGCCCACCCTAATTCTAATACAAAATTCTGACCTGTTTGCATGTGCAGAAGGATGTGTGTTTGGACTCCTTTCAGTCATTGCCAGCACTAAGCTGCTCATCAGTTTGTACTACAGTATCACTTCCAGACCAGCTCTCCTGCACATCAGTGAGCTTTGGGTGTCCATGACCCTTTCACCGGTTCACCAGTCATCCTTCCTTGAATCACTGTTGGTACATACTGACCATTGTGTACCAGAAATAGGTTGAAAAGCTACTGTTTTGGAGAAGCTCTGGTCCAGCTGTCTAGCCATCACAGTTTTGTTGCCCTTACACTTCCAACTTCCAACACATCAACTTCAAGAACTGACTGTTCACATGTTGCCTAATACACTGTCCAAATGTTTGTGTACCCCGCATTCAGCCACATGTACAAATGCACACACAACTTCTCTGGTCCCTGTAGAGAAGAACTGCCAACAGAACAAAAAAACATGAACTTATTGGAACCTAGCATCGAGCTGTGGAGCTGTGTTCTCTGATCCATTCAATACTTGAGATGGTTGGACCATCATCTTGGTAGAGCTGGGGATCCAACATCCTGACGTCACTATCATTCTTGTGGCTGAATGCAATCAAATCCTCATAGCGATGCTCCAAAATCGAGTAGAAAGCCTTCACTGGACAACAAAAGCAGGATTAAGCATGAATGAGCAGTTACTCAATGCTGTTGGCCATGTTAATGTTATTTACTTGGTTTAACATCGTGGCTGTGTATATTGTTGAGCATTAATGATGAAACAGGAACTGAGCTATCACTACTAGTACTGTTTCAATGACTTGGAATAAACCTGCCCCCTGGGGTCCAAAGAAAATGTACAGATGATGCTCCAACAGCAATAAGAAGAATCCAATATCCTGAGGGAGAAGTTCTGTGATGAGAAGAGTGTGGTGATGAAGGATACACCAGAGAGAGGAAGAAAAAACAATCAAGGTGGATTTTGTGAAAGCAAGAACCTCCCCTGAGACTCTTCACATGGTGCTCCCATACTTGTCTAAGTCCATGTGCTTCAAAAAACAAGTGGGTTATATCTCGTCCTCCCTGAGAAATAGATTTTTTCTGTCTCTCTGTTTGAAGAAGAGCATCCTTTCATGTGTTTCATTTAGCGTAACTGCGGTTTGGCAGTCGGCGCGGTAATGGCTGGGTCCACACACTGACATTAGTGATTCAGTGAGGAGGCGCTAGAGAGGTCGTCATTTGGTTCTGCTGAACAGCAAGGCAAGGACATTGATTATAGCCTTTTTATTTGAGTCGGGACAGCAGGACGAGAAAGAGGACGTCAATGTAAAGAAAAGTTACTGCGGTGAACGTGATGCAGGAGTTTAAGTTCTTACAGTTTCAGAGAAATTAATGAAACTTCTTGTGTTTATGAAGTGGTCATCAATCCAATGGTTCTTTAGAGTGGTCAGTAAGCCAGTGGTTCTTCAGAGTAGTCAGTAAGCCAATGGTTCTTTAGATTATCAGTAAGCCAATGGTTCTTCAGAGTAGTCAGTAAGCCAATGGTTCTTTAGAGTGATCAGTAAGCCAATGGTTCTTTAGATTATCAGTAAGCCAATGGTTCTTAAGAGTGGTCAGTAAGCCAATGGTTCTTTAGAGTGATCAGTAAGCCAATGGTTCTTTAGAGTGATCAGTAAGCCAATGGTTCTTCAGAGTGGTCAGTAAGCCAATGGTTCTTTAGAGTGGTCAGTAAGTCAATGCTTCTTTAGAGTGATCAGTAAGCCAATGGTTCTTAAGAGTGGTCAGTAAGCCAATGGTTCTTCAGAGTAGTCAGTAAGCCAATGGTTATTTAGAGTGGTCAGTAAGCCAATGGTTCTTTAGATTATCAGTAAGCCAATGGTTCTTCAGAGTAGTCAGTAAGCCAATGGTTCTTAAGAGTGGTCAGTAAGCCAATGGTTCTTTAGAGTGATCGGTAAGCCAATGGTTCTTTAGACTGATCAGTAAACCAATGGTTCTTAGAGTGGATAGTAACCCAATGGTTCTTCAGAGTGGTCATTAAGCCAATGGTTCTTCAGAGTGGTCAGTAAGCCAATGGTTCTTCAGAGTGGTCAGTAAGCCAATGGTTCTTTAGAGTGGTCATTAAGCCAATGGTTCTTTAGAGTGGTCATTAAGCCAATGGTTCTTCAGAGTGGTCAGTAAGGCAGTTGTTATTTAAATGTTTCTTTTGTAAAGGCAATTGTTATATATAGAACCAGGAACACACAAAAAAACCCTTTGCATGGTGAAAGGGTTCTTCAAATTGATGAAGAATGAGTATGTTGTACACTTTTTTAAAAAATGTAAAAAAAATGTTTTAGTATAAAAATAGTTCTTTATTCATCCATGAACAGTCAAAGAACCCTTTGCATGATTAAAGAGTTGATTGATAAAGAATGCGCTGTAGTTGATTTCAAAAACATTTTGCAAATGGTTCCATATAGGTTCTGCTATTTTTACGATGTTAAGCTTGTAATATTAGAACCCTTTCTGAACTTTTTTTCCAAAAAGTTTCTGTATAGAAAGAGCTACAGCACATTCTTGATCAATCTGAAGAACCCTTTCACCATGTAAAGAACCGTTTGGGTTCTCCTGAGTGAAATAGGTGGCCAGTGAATAGTCACTGAATGAATCAAGGGTATAAAACACTTTTGTTGGAGTAAAGCCTGGTTCACACTACAGGATAACCAATCTGATTTTGAGGCCGATTTGATCCTCCTGACAATCATTATAGGTCTCCTAATTTCAGGGCGATGGTAACGGATGATCTTCCCAGATGATCCTGTAGTGTTTGGGTGTCTATAATCCAGTCTTTACCCCTCTGATCTTCTCCCAGTGCAGTCAGGGCTGCTCCCCATTGAGAATCATAAATATTAAACACAATCCATATTTAGACTCAGCATCCTGTAGTGGGGGGTGGAGCTGATTCTCTGATGTCACGCGTGAAATACCATCAACCAATGAGAGCCGAGCTGAACTGAATGTGTGGTTTCACTGCTCATGGTGTAGTGTGGCCGTTTTTAAGACTAACAACGATCAAGGACAGAAAAATCTGAAAAATGACATTATGTGTGAGGGTTTTAAACTCCTGTCATGTTAACTGTCTCTGCTGTCCACAGATGATTTTCTACTAAATTTTGGAGCATTGTTGTGAGAATTTGTTTGCATTCAGCCACAAGAGCTGTTGATCACCACCAAACCTCCACCACCACCATTCCAAACTCATCCCAAAAGTATTGGATGCAGCAGAGAACACAGCTCAATGCCGTGCCCTCTAGCTCACGCCTGGCATGAGACATGGTGCCAACAGGTTCATGTTCTGAATTCTGTTGGCAGTACTTTACAGGGACTAGACAAGCTGTGTGTGCATTTGTACATCTGTGTCAGCTTAAAGTAGATTAATGCATTCATTAGAAGGGTTGTCCACAAACTTTTGGACACTTTGTGTCATAGATTCTGTTGATCAAGGAAGCTCCTGAGACCAGCCGCACCAGCTTTCCAGGTAGAGGCCCTGATGTTTATTTTGCAGAGCACTCTAATTGGATATAGTGTGCATCCTTCCACCTTAACCGCCCATCTTTCCTCCCCCTCTCCCTCCCTTCTTTCCTCTTATCCTCCCACATGCACATACACACACTTTGTTTCCTGGCAACATGCAAGCGTGGGGAGGAATGCTCAAGTGCTCTCGTGTCACAGAAGGCTGCGGCGGCCAACAAAACACAGATTCTGCTAAGTAGCTGAGCACAGCGCTCATTGCTATGCCTCCTCTGCCGCGCTAGTTAAGGCCACCTTACGCTGCGGGACATCTTTGTATGTCCTGGCTGGCACTGAAGAGGTTCGGGACAGCACTGGTTTTGTTTGCGTTAAGTGCTTCTACGTCTGTCTTCCAAACTTCAGCTCAGCTGGTTACAACATGGCTAAAATCATGCTAGAGGGGAATCGACCCCCAAAGAATCAGTACAGGTTGCCCAAGAGTCAGTGACAGCTCTTGGTTCTGTAGGTGATAGCTCTGAATGTCAATCAACTTGACATTATAGTATGAGTCAAATTATAGAAGTACCTTTTAGCCTTATTGGTTCAAATTAAGTGGTGCCAAGGAAGTGACTCTAAAATAATTGATTCTTCAACTCAGTGTCGAGAGTCTGTTCCAATTCTTGGCCACCAACTCTGAAAGTAGAGGTGCTAACAATTAACTTGACGTGATATGATTCAAATGATGGAAGGACCTTTTAGATGTCACTGGTACTGTTTTGGTTCAAATTAAGTGCCGTCAAGGAGTCGACTCATTCAATCTAGTCAATACCAGCAGCCAGAGCCAAGAGAGTCAAAAGATACAAGCGTCAGAGCTTCCAGATTGGGACACATTTGTTGAAATATGATTGGAATCACATTTCAGACCATAAATCAATCTAGGTACAATCTAGACAGGCCAAGAAATCTGATTTAGGAGTCTAAACAACACATATGTGGGATGCATTTTCCACAAATTACATGAATAATGTTTATCAAAGTTTGTGAATCAATTTTCACTTTTAAAATTTGATGGCCAAACAAATGTACTTGATCACACACAAAGATATTTGATCAGCCAAGGCCTTTGCTTATCAGTCTTAGTAACTACATAGCGATGCTGGTGATGTGGCTTTCAAAATTCTATGCAGGTGCATCATCTTCCTCTCCAAACAATCATATTGTTGATGTTAAGCTAGAAAGACTTCAAATGAATGGATTTTTCAGCTTGGTGTTGACAGTCTGTGGCTCTATTCTTGGCCGCCGTAGAAGTGCTTACAATCGACTTGATGTTGCATTATAACTCAATTTATGGAAGTAGATGTTAGCTAACGCTAATGCTGTGTTGGTTTAAATTATGTGGAGTCAACTTTATTGTTCTAGTTGATTCCACCAACCAGATTCAAGAGATAGAGTCGGCTCCAGAAACCCTAAAGCCATTCATCATGAGCATGAATTTTTGGTGTTCTGCTTGAATCACTTTCAATTTGACATTGTCGTTGCTTGTTGTGTTGCAAGTAATGCAAAATACATACAGTGGTAACCCTACTTACGAGATTAATCCGTGCAGGAGCCGAGCTCGTTAGCTGGTTTGCTCGTTAGCTGGTTTGCTCGTTAGCTGGATGCATTTTCCCCATAAGAATACATGTAAAACTGATTAATCCGTGTCAGCCGGCCAATATACAGTATACTTTAATATGCTAAATAATGTGTTTATATGGGTTTTTAAAATATAAACGAGACGACGGCGCTCGTGTAGGCTGGCGGCTAAGGAGGACAGGAGGACGGGCGTACGTGTATGGCATGGTTACACTTATCATATGAAAAGTAAAAGTAAAATGTATCTAACTTTCTTGTTCACTACCTTTTGCTGTCTTTGTGTCACTTTCACTAGCACTTTCACTTTCACTGGACAGCGGTCAAAGGTAATGACTGACCTCTTCTTCTACGCTAGCATCTAGGGGATGCTACGACCGCCGCGCCCCTAGCAGTTAGCATACTTGAGCTAATTTAGGCTACTCGTTACTTGGAATATTACTCATTACCTGGAACAAAAATATTCCGAGATCTTGACTCACCTGGAATACTCATTAGTAGGGATGCTCATAAGTAGGGGTACCACTGTATATGCTGATGTGAGTGTCCAGAGCTTCCAAACAGACGATCTGTAGAAATACGATGAGAATTGGAACTTTAGTCCTCAATGGCTCAGCAGGCTAAGACACTATGACAAGAGGATCACAAGTTTTAAGCCATATTGTTGCCACCCACAAATACGTCATATTGGATCATGGACTTGTGTGAACATCTGATAATGTTTTAGGTCATATTTGTGCAGAAATCTAGAACATTCTAAAGGGTTCACAAACTTTCAATGTAGCAATGTTGGAGATGCGCGCAATTATTAAGCTGTTTTGAAGCTTAATAAGGCTAATGTAGCTAACAGGTGCATTGCTACACAAGGTAAAGACTAATCTCAGATAGACTTGCTTTGGTTTCCAACACTATTCTGAATATAAACAATTAATAATAAATTAATATTCATATTTTTTTGCTGAACTATCACTTCAACATTAAAAATATGCTGTGTTGAGTTTACCTGCAGGCGTATTTTACTGCATTTCTTTTGAATACCCATTTGTACAGTGGACTCTTTGCAATGCTAAATAGTCAGCCTGGCATGAAGCTAAATGCCGGAGGTGGACATAATGCAGTACAAAACACTTTCAGAGTCAGTTCTTTAAATATGCATTAAGCGTAGTCCTGACCTAAAGAAGCTTTTAAATGCAGAATTACCATCAGTGGTGCATTTGAGTCTAGAACCTGGCTTCATTTGTATCCAGGAAACTGGCCCTGAGAGATAATCTTGGCTCTGAGGAGTGCCCAGGCAGCTGACCAAAAAATGTGCTTATCACTGCTGTCTGAAGAAAACTGAAATAACTTCAAAACAGCTTTCAGATTTCGGCCAGGCCCGGACCGATCATCACAATAATGGACGGCCTTCAGAATGGCAGGAACAGCCGCCGAATGGCAAGTATAGTGAGAAACATTAGTTACAGAGTTTCTCGAGGTATCATATAACAGAACATTCAGCAGTACATATATTGATATTTGGGTTCCTCAGTAAAGCATTATGGGAAAGCTGCAACACAAATAAAATTGTTCTCAAACATACAGCCACAACATTAAAACCAGTGACGGGTGAAGTCAGGCATCGTTAGACCAATTTAGTCTGGCTGTGCCCCATTAAAATCACAGAAATGTGTGTTTTATCCTGGATTTTTCGAGCAGAGTCACAGGACAGGACATGCTACATTTCCCATAATGCCCAGCATCTTTACAAAAGTTTGAGCTCTTAACGTTTTCAGTCACAGCCAGAACTCTATTGATCAAGTTGATTCCACGAACAAGAGTGAACTCCAGAAAACCTAAAGCCGTCATGAGCAGGAATATTTGGTTCTCTGCTTACTTTAAATAAAAGTTGATTGATTCATTGAGTGACTGATTGATTGATTGAGTGATTGATTGATTGATTGATTGAGTGATTGATTGATTGATTGATGGAGTGACTGATCGATTGACTGAGTGATTGATGGAATGATTGAGTGACTGACTGATTGATTGATTGAGTGACTGATTGAGTGACTGATTGATGGATTGATTGAGTGACTGACTGCTTGATTAACTGAGTGACTGATTGATTCATTGATTGATTCATTGATTGACTGATTGAGTGACTGATTGATTGATTGGAGTGACTGATTGATTGATTGAGTGACTGACTGATTGATTGAGTGACTGATTGATTGAGTGACTGATTGATTGATTGATTGATGGAGTGACTGATTGATGGAGTGACTGATTGATGGAGTGACTGATTGATGGAGTGACTGACTGATTGAGTGACTGACTGACTGATTGAGTGACTGATTGATTGATTGGAGTGACTGACTGACTGAGTGACTGATTGATTGATTGATTGATTGATTGATTGATTGATTGATTGATTGATTGATTGATTGATGGAGTGACTGATTGATGGAGTGACTGATTGATTGACTGATTGAGTGACTGACTGATTGAGTGACTGACTGATTGATTGAGTGACTGATTGATTGATTGGAGTGACTGACTGACTGATTGAGTGACTGATTGATTGATTGGAGTGACTGACTGACTGATTGAGTGACTGATTGATTGATTGATTGATTGATTGATTGATTGATTGATTGATGGAGTGACTGATTGATGGAGTGACTGATTGATTGACTGATTGAGTGACTGATTGAGTGACTGATTGATTGATTGGAGTGACTGACTGACTGATTGAGTGACTGACTGACTGACTGATTGATTGATTGAGTGACTGATTGAGTTACTGATTGATTGATTGACTGATTGATTGAAATTAATATAAAAATGCAGAAAATATGATCACCTCAAATTCACATTAAAGAAAGTGTCCAAACAGAGAGGCTCCAGCTTTGTGTTGTGAGATTTACTGCACAGCTGTAGCCGAGCCGGGTGTGTCGAGAGCACAGAGGAATAATAAATGCTACACACTCATCTGGTGCTCCGTAACCGCCCGCAGGGGATAGGAGACCAATATCACAAACCGCAGCCTCCTGGATTATTAGGCGTAGGAACATGTTCACCATCTAAATGCTTTGGGATGTGAAGCAGGTTTCTTCCATGAAAATCTTGGAGCAGAGATTAGAAACAGTATGAGGCATGAAAATGAAAGCAGGAACGTATTTCTCACTGAACTTGACTGAAAAAGGCTTTTTATAAGCTAATACTAAACCACAGGATGAGACAAAACCATCAGCCAGGAACGCTGATGTCACTGCCTGTAAGGTACATCAGTGTACACATGACGTGTGCTGTCTAGAGTCTAATACATAATAGATTATAGCAGTGAGGGACCCTGAGGGCCTTCTAAGCCTTCAGAGGATGGTTTTTGGGGACCTTTCTATCAAATAGACATGTTCCAGGCAACGCACCCATGTGGGGCGCATATGAGAATCCCAGCTCGGTACAAGCAAGTGTTCATAATTGTTAAACATTGACCCCACATATGGATGTCCTCCAGGGTCAGTGATGGGTATGGGCATCCCAGCTGGGTAAAAGTAAGCACTGACCCTATATATGTACACCAGTGCATCATAGACCAGTCAGAGTGCCCTGTCCTGTACTGAAAGTGCCTAAAAGTGGCATGTAAGCATGGGAACTGTACCATGAGCAATGAGGAAGATGGCCTGATGTATTGTTTTCCTTTACATTAGAAGAACGCTAACAGATATTAGCAGTGAGGAACCCTGAGGGCCTTCAGCGAAGGTCAAATGGTCTCTGGAGACTCAACATTGTCTATTAAAAAAGACCATGTGCGGCAAATATGGGCATCCCAGCTGGCACAAGCAAGTTTTAACCATGGGCTAAACATTGACCCCATATATGGTCCAGTGATGGAACCAGGATGGAGTGTACATTGGGCCCAATCTTTCACCCCATTATGGGCCCCATATATAGAAAATTACATTTATTTGATATAGTCAGGCGACATGGGTTCCACTTATATCCCATTTACCAAGGCCGTACCCCTCTCAAACCCAGCTAGCCCATCTTTAACCCATGTGAGACCCACTGAAGTGTGCCTATCTCATGCATGCCTGCTTCATTATATATAGGACAGTGTATTCTTGTGCACAAATGACATTGTTTGTGTACAACTGAACACACGTTCTCCCTTTGTTCTTGATAAGGCCAGCTATCCAGAGCATGGTGCCCATGGTGCCTGTCCAGTTGAGGCCAGGCCTGAGTCCTGTGGAGCTTTGGTCCCTGACCCAGTCAAGCATCCAATTCACAAAGCCACAAATCATTCCCTATCTCCTATGTCAGGAGTCAAATACGGCATGCGAGTATAAATAGCCTTGGACGTGCTCTTTCCCCTTTATCTCCCCCGCCCGCACCCACGGGCAAAGACACTTCAGGGAACCGCAAATCACAGCAGTGTCCTCCTGCAAACCCAGAGGACGACCACTGTTTGTGTGTGTGTTTGTTTATGAGGCTCTATTTCTAAACGTGTGGGTTTGTGTGCATGTGCATGCTTTTGTTTAATGGTTAGCTTTAACCATTATGCACTGAACAGCCAGTTCATTAAAACCACCTCCTTGTATCTACACTCATTGTACATTTGAGCTCCACTGAGCATACAGGTGCACTTTGTACAGACTGTAGTCCATCTGTTATTCTGTGTACACCCTGTTCTTCAGTGGTCAGGACCCCCCACAGAGCAGGTGGATCATTCTTAGTGACACTGATGTGGTGGTGGTGTGTCAGAGCTGCTAATGTTTTTAAACACCACAGTGTCACCACTGGAGTGAAAATAGTGCACCACCAGCATCACCAATGAAGGACTAGAGCAGGAGGGTTCCATTCTTGGTTCTAGAGCTCTACCATCCAGGAGAGTTCAGATTTAGCCTGACTAACTGATGTTCAGATGATCCTGAAGGTCTTCATTGCTTGGATCAAGTGTGATAGATTGAGGTTGGAGCTAAACTGAGGTGGTAGAACTTCAGGATAAGGATTGGGCATCACGGACATATCAACACAAACATGTGGACCAACAAGGTAGATGCGTCTAATAGAGCAGACACAGATTTAACACACCACCACCACATCAGTGTCACTGAGAATGATCCACCTGCTCTGTGGGGGGTCCTGACCATTAAAGAACAGGGTGAACAAAGTATACAGAGAAACAAAGTGTGAACAAAGTGCACCTGTACGCTCAGTGGAGCTAATATGGAACATGACTGTCTGTGGGTGGTTTTAATGAAATGGCTGTTCAGTCTATGTCTGTATTATTATTTTTTTTTGCATGTGGTAGTTTGTGGGTTTTATTCTAAAAGTGGAACTCTAAGCGTCCCATGCCATCTGTTTAATGCAATTTATTCCGGTATTAGAAAAGTGCAGATTAAAGGGGCTTCAGAGCCAGCTGTACAGAAACACAATTCACACTACATAATCTCCCAGCATGCTTTGCAACACTTGATTCATGTACAAAGTACAAGCTACTCCTGTATATGTTAATGACTTTTAAGATGAACTTCATCTGAGAATTGAAAGAGAAGGAAATAAAGCCGCCGCCTTAAAAAATAAAAGCAATCAAAAGGTGCTGTTAGTACCTCAAAGAAACCTCATCGACTCGATCTCACTTCTCATTGACTTCATTTTCAAGTCATTGTTCGAGGTTTTGTTCAGAGAATCGCAGCATTCAGACATCCACCGAGAGGTTCCGTATTATTATTAAATGCCGTCAACTCAATTCTGACTCCTGGTGATGTCTTACTAAAGAACCATCCACTGAAAGGTTTCTTCTTTTATTATTATAAAGTACCATCACCATTATGTAAAACGGTCTCATGATGTTAAGAAAATGTTTTGTTAAAGTGCAAATCAGGTTTCATGTTGACGCAACATTGTAAGAATGTTTCTGAATGTTATGTTACAATGTTCTCAAAACATCCAGAAAAGTTGATGGAATGAACGTTCCAAGAACCACTAGTCGTAACGTTGGGATGACGTTCTTCTGATGTTGTTGAACTGTCAACAAACCTTGCGAAAACTTTTCATAGAACATTCACTAAACATTTCGCCATTCTAAAAGTTAGGTCTTCATAATGTTGCGGCAATGTTTATGGAATGTTAAAAAACGTTGAATAAAAACATTCTAGATAACTTGACAGATTGAATGTTCTATAAACCAAAGTTGGTAACATTTGTAAAATGTTCTAGTAACTAAAAATTGTTAGCTGGTTCTGGCCTTTGGGTCTTCCTGATGTTTTGCTGAGTGTCCTATAATTTCTACATGGAAGGTTATTGATGTTTCTTTCAGTCATCATTCCATCCCCTAGTCCCGCTTCTCCAGGTTGTACAAGTATGGTGACAAAAAAGGTTCCTAAAAGTAGTATCACAATTATTTTTATTAGTGCATTGTTGGACTTTCTTTACATGAATTGTGAGAAATGCAACAATAACGAAGGAGAAACGAAGCAGGAACCAGCCAAAAGATAAGTGGCATAATGCAGCAAAGCTTCTCGTGTTCAACCGGCACAGGGAACACTCAGTAGGTCAAAGAATGGATAACAAAAGGTCTTCCCTGAGGGTTCTCAGAAATGTCACACATGCTAAGCAGTGCACTTTGGCACTGCCAAAGGTTAGCACATGCTACATGCATGGAGTCATTACAAAGCGACCCCTGACTAAAGAGATTCAGGTGAACGAGGATGGAACACAATAATAGTGCAGTAGAGCAGTGGTTGGTTCTCAAAGCCATGGAGAAAGGTATATGTTTGGCTGCAGCCCTGAAGCTTTAGGCTGGACTGTAGAAGTATTTTACAAGATATCTGGCAACCCTACAAGTAACACCAACAAAATAGTGACTTTAACTTATCCAACTCTGTGTTATTTTAAACTTTATTTTGTGCCTTATTCTTTCTTAAACATTCACCTGTTGCTAGGCTCAGAGGTGGAGCCAAAGGTTCAACAGGGGATATACCCCCAGAACCCCCAGTTATCTATGTCACCCCAATGTGAGTACTGTTCAGCCTGGCCTCCCTTAGAAAAACTGTCTGGCTATACTAGGTCTCTAACCTCACTTGCTAGCTAGTCAACTAGCATGCTAATTCTGACTCATGCTAGTGCTTCTCCTGCCCAAAATGTACCCAGTCAGGGACTTGGTGTGTAGGCCTAGATAACAGGATTAATTGTAAGTTTTTGGTTGAACTTAAAGTTGGAGGTTAGGGTCAGGTTTATGAGCAGTATT
>BRDA01012158.1:0-11133 GCA_036984385.1 Crenuchus spilurus
GCCTTCTGGAGGTGTTGTGGGCTTAATTCAGCGAAACACTGACGAGGGAAGGTGCCTACCTGATGACCCCTGTGAAGAGCTAGTAATGCAGTGTGGGGTTTGGGTTCTCATGTGATGGGCTCAATGAGTAACTGTAGATGTTAAGGGTAGCTGGTTGCTGATCGGATCATAAACGGCCACAGCAACCATAGGGTGGATTGTGTGGCTGCTGGTGGTAAGAGAGTAGGGTGGGCCCTATGTGAAGCTCTAATGGTTTGGCATAAGATATTTTACATCTTCTTGTGTATGATTGTAATTGAACATTCTGCCTCGATTATGATTAATTAACAACAAACAACAGACTTTTGTTTCCTCTTTGTTGCAGATTTGACGAGGCAGAATCACATGACTAAACATACGGTCATATAACAGATTAATTCATTTCAATTACTTCCCAGCCCTCCTTAGAGGGAACCATGGGAGACCTGAAGAGTAGAAGCATTTCTCACACTGTATGTTCTGCTACAATTAACATTTACATAAACTTCCAAGAAACATGTGCATTGACTTTCTAGAGAAGGGGTGTGAGGTTTTAAGGCTTCTTAAGAACTCTCACTCCCACACACACACACACACACAGAGCCAAGGCGTGGTCAGGGTCATGGTGAACCAGTGCTCATAAATCCATATGATGGGAGCAGCGTGGAGCTAAAGCATCTTTAATTAAATACAAAGGTTAAGAGAGGGAGGGGGAGCACGGCATGAGAACAAACTCTTACCTCACAGGCACACACACACACACACACACACACACACACATCCTGTGTCTCTGTATGAGCACATTAATATCTCTGAGGTTATTTTTGCTGTTTTTATGATTAAAGTGTTGATGTGCTATCAGATGTCCTGTGACTGTGACTGAAATAAGACAAAGACTCACAGACGCAGTCTCAGCACTGACAGACAGACATGGACAGTGTTTTGATCCCACAGACCAGCAGTCCAGCTGTGTTTGATGGTGGGGTTTGGATGGAGCTGCTGCAGTGTGGTACAGCAGATAAAGCAGACCGCCGAGCCTCGGCCACAGGACTTTTATCATTCTTTTAACCGGCGCTGAGCTTTTACGATAAATGTTTGTTTGTTTTTAATCAACAATAACTCAAACGATGGGCCTGGCTTTGGATGAAAGAAGTTAAACCACCAGAGAAGAACGAGCCTTCCTGTAAAAACATCCTTCAGTTTTCCTCAAACTACCACCATGTGTAACCAAAGTAGTGTTACGAACACGTCTCTAAAAGAAAGATGGTTTAAATCAAATCAAACTTTTCTGTTACATGCAAAACACTACAGGGACAAAAGTATTGGGATGCATTAGGCTATTAAAGGGTTTATGCTGCATTTGTTGGAGTTTCTACTGTCCAGGGGAGGCTTTCTGCTAGATTTTGGACTGTATTCAGTCACAAGGGGTCAGGATATTGGATGGTCACCATCACCTCATCACCAACTCAGTCCACATCTGGCATGTCATGGTGCCAACAGGTTGATGTTTAGTCCAATTCTATTGGAAGAACTTCTCTACAAAGACTAGACGAGCTGTGTGTGCATCTGTGTTAGCTCATTAGAAGTGGTGTCTGTGTTGGAGGGGCAGACAACATCCCAAATCTTTATAGAAAAAGGGGAAATGAAACCATATTAGTGTGATCTGTATTATTATTATTATTATTATTATTATTATTATTATTATTAGTATTATTATTATTATTATTATTATTATTATTATTATTATTAGTATTATTATTATTATTATTATTATTATTATTATTATTATTATTATTATTAGTAGTAGTAGTAGTAGTATTAGTATTAGTATGCTGTGTTACTAAATCAATATTTCATTTTACATTTCTCCACAATTCACCACACAATAAATCTGCCAGTGTTAAATCAACACTATTAGAGTTAAATTAACACTGAGATTGTTCCATTTTGACACCCTCAGTGTTAATTTATCTCCAAGAGTGTTGATTTAACACTGGCAGACTTACTGTGCAGGGGGACAATTGACTTGATGGCACTTAATAATATGGACCGGTCCAGTATTTAACCTGTGTGATGGTCTGTAGGTGTGTCACAGTGACTCACCGGTGTCTCTAATCTTCCTCCCGGTGGTGGACTTGCGCAGCAGGCTGCGTCCTGAGCTGAAGAGCGTGTTGAGCTCATCCAGCGGGCTGGTGAGAGGTCTCCCATTGGCCGGGTTGAACAGCAGGGGCGAGGACGAGCAAGAGTGGGCCCTCCTTGGCTCTGGACGGGATGACTTCACCGGGGAGTAGGGCGGCTTGGCGCTACCTGGCGGGGTTTCAGCTAGACTGTGACCTCCTTTATGGGACGGTTTTGGGGAGTCATTTGTGGTCACTGATGCAGCCCTGGTCAAGGCCAGGAAATTGGCTTCAGGGGGGAAGGGGAAGTGTGACGGGGGCCGATATGGAGGAGGTGGTACTGAGGGAGGGCCCGGGGGAGGAGGGGGTGGGGTTAGAGGTGGGGTGGACTTATCTGGCATTAGGATGGAGAGGCTAGGGGAGGAGTCAGCCCGCTGACGAGTGTACTGGGGCGATAGTGGGCTGCCACCATCTTGGCTGGAGTAGTTGAGGTTGGTCTCAAAGACGGGCAGCTTCTTGACCTCCAGCGGGGTCAGGGGGGATTCGTCTGAAGCTGGCGAGCAGGTGACCGGAGATGGAGGAAACACGAGCAGTGGAGGTCTGTGGGGTAAAAGGTTGGGGAAAGGAGCTGGTATGTCACATGCGGTTCCATCTTTGCTCTGTTGGCGTACCACCAGCGTGTTGGGATGATCCAAGAGTGCCACGGGCCTTTTAGTTTCCAGAACCTGCGGTGGTAAAGGTACAGGCTCGCACACCTCAGGCTTGGCCTGTGGGACAGTAGCGCCCTCCTCCGGTGGGTAATACTTCATTTCCTCATAAACCGCTTCCCCCTGTTCTGGGCTGCGAGAATTGGCCTGGTTCAGTGCCCGCCACGCTCCCACCATCTCTATGTAGACGTCCTCTTCGTCCTGGCCTGGACGCAGGCTCAGCGTGGTCGGATGAGGGCCATCCTCAGAGGATGCCCGCTGCACCAGACCTAGCAGATGCCCCCCGCGAGCCAGGCATGCCAGCTTCATATCGGTGGGGCGCATGGGTGCAGGGATGGAGATCTCCTCGTAGGAGCCGGTCAGCTTGGTGTTGGGGCTACGCTTGGGCTTGGGCGGAGGGATCTTCTTCATAGTGCTGTAATCGTCACTGTGGGGACGCGGTTTAGCCAGAGCTGCAGGAAGAGGGGGGGGCAATTAATCAATTAATGTACCATAAAATTTATATGAATAACAATCAATTTCACAGTTCTATCAGTAATTTTAGGAATCTCTCATTAGACAAAATTTAGTGAAAATAACTTTAACATCTTTAACAGAAATCTATTCTTTATATGTTAAATGAAACATTTTTGGGAAAATGTAAATGCATATATATATATATATATATATATATATATATATATATATATATATATATATATATATATATATATATATATATATATATATATTTCATCATTTTATATAAAAAGTGTCATATTTTATTTTCACTTTCATCTCATTTTCACTGAAATATATTTTAAGCCTTTTTAATTTTAATGTTCGTCAGTTTGACTTAAAACTCATTTCATTGGGAGGTTAGAATATAAAATATACTATAACATTTAAAATTAAAACACAAATGATCAATTTCACCATATTCTATTTTTTGGAGATGCACTAGTGCACTGCAGAGGTTAAAAAATGTCATCATTGAGTAGTTTTCTGTAAAAGATGAGCTAATAATAAAATATTATTCTTAAATAATAAATCATATAAAATAAACAATTTAAGTGTCCAAGCTTTTGCGTAGGACTGTATATCAAAATAAAACATCCTGGTAGTTTGTAAATAAATGTGTGGGATACAGTGCAGAGTCATAATGAAGCACCTTTTATTGTTATATGTTTAATTTATATTATATTTCAATTTAAAGACATTAAAAATAAAATCATACAGACCGTTATGGCAATTTAAGGGTTAAAGTCATACAGTGAATATTAGTTATAGAGGATAAACACAGGCTTATTAATGATTTATTAATGGTGTTTTTAGGCTGTTATGAACTCAGCGTACGGTCGGTTGGAGACAGCTGGGTTTTAGGGGGGCTTTCCGAGGGTGAGGTTTGACCCTCCACAGGACTGTCTTTGGGTGCGATGCTCAGACCGGCGCTCACTGCCTCGTAAGAGGCACTCAGGCGTGTGTTGGGGTCCCGTTTGGGTTTCGGAGGAGGTTGTTTACGTGGTGATGAGAGCCCTCCTCCTTCCTCGCTGCTGTGGGTCACTGGCTGCAGGACCGGTTTGATTGATGGCCCAATACTGGAATGTACCAAACCGTCCATGGCGAGCGGGATGGGCACAGAGCTGGAGCGGAAGTGTCTGAGCGGCCGGCCCCCTCCACGCCCCGATGTGTCACTCATCCTCCCGCTCTTCTCTACAGGCCTGAGAGGAGACAGATATTCAAATATTTATGTCAATAATTAATTAATAAGTGTCTGTAACATTGTTCACTCTCAATGCTCCACCCTCACAAACACTCATCATTACTCGTATACATCTTACACCACTTCATCTGTATATCCATCCATCAATCCATCAATTTATCCATCATTCATCCAGTCATACGTCCATCCATCCATTTCTGATGATCACTTTAAAAGCTTTAAGTCGTACTGATTACGATTAAAACAAATCCGGTTTAAAATGTGTTACTTAGTGTAATAATTTTATTTATTTTTCTGAATTCTACTTTACTGAGGAGATCAACACACAGAGGAGACTAAACATCCTGCCAGCTAAATAAAGTAGTGTTCACTATGCTGACACTTTCACACTCCTTTTTGAATTCTCACTAAATCTGGGATGCCCATCTGTTGGTACTCAGGATGGGGAGGGGGTGGGGGGCAGTGAAAGGTGTAGGTCAGTATATTGTGGGGAATGAAGCAACTTAATACCCTAAAGAGACTGCCCTTATTGGTGGAGTTGGGTGGGTTTATCTGTCTTTGACTGGCAGCTTGGCACCTGGTGATTCACTGAATACTGAGTCAAATAAAAATCTGAGGAATTGAAACAAATGGACATTTTCTAATTCTGAACGAGATTTGAATGATAATATATGCTAAAAGGTTATTTTTAAGGTTGAGATTCTTCATGACTATTAAGACAATGGGCAAAACTAGACTCTGCATGCACACACAGATCCTTAGGGCCAATGCTGCCAATGACAACATCAATCTTTGGCAAATCTCCTTTAGAACATTTGCCAAGGACACAGAGAGCCCAAAAAATGGCTCATAACTCGCAGTCATTTTTATAAACTCTACTTATAGCATCTTGTGCTTTGGATTTTGCAATGCCATCCTGAGATGTGAGGTAGTGTACAGTCCAGATTTGCATGACAACACAACGTCATGATGTCATGGCATCTCCAGGAGTAAAGATGAACCAGACACAGCGGCTGTATGGCATAAAGAACAACTGAAATGCCCAGGAGCTGCTGGTGGGACTTCATTTCTTGCTCTGCCAACTAAGATAATAGGATTTCACACTCTAGTTACTAATATAGAGACTATATAGAAACAGTGAATACAATTATCACTATTTGTTCAAACGTTTGTGGACACCTCTTTTACTGAATTATCTAGTTCCTCTACAGAAGTACTGCCAAATAATTGGAATAAATATTAACCTGTTGGCATGTAATAAACCAACAATAAAGCTTAAATTCATTTGAGAGCTACTGGACATCTAAATTTCCCCATGGAGATAATCAAGAAATCAACCATTCAATAAATAAACCAACCAATCAACCAACAAACCAATACATTAATCAACCAGCCAACCAACCAACCAATCAATCAACCAACATATCAACCAACCAATCAATCAACCATCCAACCAACCAATCAACCAACAAACCAACCAGACAACCAATCAATCAACCAACATATCAACCAACCAATCAATCAACCATCCAACCAACCATCCAACCAACCAATCAACCAACAAACCAATACATTAATCAACCAACCAACCAACCAACCAGCCAACCAACCAACCAACCAACCAGCCAATTTTTCAACCAACCAATCAACCAACATATCAACCAACCAATCAATCAACCATCCAACCAACCAATAAACCAACCAACCAACCAATCAACCAATCAGTCAAATTTACCTCTTAGGTGAGTCTTCCTCTTTGCCTACAGGTTCAGGTCTTTCCCCCAGAGGCAAAGCGATCAGGTGCCCCCGCAGACGGTCATTCTCTCGGGCAATGTCAGCTGCATTCTGAATGACCAAACTGTCATAAGTGTGCAGGCCCAGGTCTTCTGCCCCCTGCAGGAACCGCTGCACATTGCATTGCTCCTTCTGCTGGTAGCTTAGCCTGCGACGTACACGCTGCCTCACCAGCCAACCACGTACCACTGCCACACACACACACACACACACACACACTTCAGCAAGAAAGGACTACAGAAATAACAAACAGAGCTTTGGGTTGTTGTTACCTTTCTGACAGGTGACGATCTTCCTCTGCAGCTGGTGGCAGCGGTCGTTCAGGTGATCAGCCTGCCAGTACCTCAGGAACACTTTGCTGCTGCCCACCTGAAGACAGAGGGATGTCAGCCCAAATCAGACCTCATATGGATGCTGAGAGGAAGCAGAGGGAACATGAGGACTCACCTGCCAACCCTGGAGTTTGCAGTGCTGGAGAACATGGCGGCATTTCTCCTCCACTGACAGCTTCTTCCTGTCTGTCAGAGTGGTATCAACCAGCTCTCGGTACCTACACAGGCAGAAGATACAACCACCATTTTACCCATTACAGATCAAAATCTGGCTGAAACTGGCTGATCCACCAACTGTACAACGTAACATGAGCTAAGCAGGTCTGAGTATGGTCAGTACTTGGATGGGAGACCTCCAATGATAAGCCAGTGTGTCTGTTAGGGCAGCTGTAGGCTTGCGGTTAAGGAACTGACCTTGTGGTTCAATCCACTGAACCAACAGGACATGACTGAAGTGCCCCTGAGCAAAGCACCTAACTCCCATCTGCTCCCCAGGCACTGTGGATAGGGCTGCCCACCATTTTGGGCAAGTGTGCTCACTGCCCCCATAGATCACTATGACTTTGTTGGAGTGATGTTGGTGGCCAACAGGAGGTGCAATTCCACTATTTCTAATCCATCACCTGCACAACATAAGATAAGCAGGTCTGGTTCTGGTCGGTACTCAGATGGGAGATCACCAATGAAAAGCTTGTGTGTCTACAGTTGGCAGGTATGAGGACACTGTCCTCTATAAACACCTGATGGTCATGTCCTCTAAAAGAGTCCACTCCTAATCATCTCCATCTTCATAACCTGACTCTCCTCACCTCTCTGTCCTAACGTGGGCGCAGAGTTCTGTTGCTGGACCGGCTGCTGGTGGTGGATGAGGTGAGTCAAATGAGCACTGCACTGGACTCAAATGCCATCATATGTGAATTTAAGGTCCAACACAGCCTCCCTTTGTCCTCACGGGTGATAAAATCTGAACATCTGCCAGAGCAGAACCATCTGAGCCGCAAAATAAGTGGAGAGTTCAGAGGTCAATGAATGTGAGGAGTCGGGCTGACCTCAGACGATCTGCTGCTATAGGCATTGTTATGGCCTTTGTGTCATTGTTCACAGAGCGAGAGCTCATGCTGTGTTAAGCAGTACACACATAAACATGCAAGTGTTTGGATTAGTAATGAGGTAAAGATATACGCAAACACAGTGTAAACACACTAACAGTCCATCTGTTTCCATCACAGAGCTGGTGGATCATTCTCAGTGACAGTGACGTGGTGGTGATGTGCTGATGTTAAACAGTGTGTCCACTCACTGTCCTCTATTAGACACACCTACCTAGTTGGTCTGGTAGATGTAAAGCCAGAGACAGCAGCTCAGTACAGTTTGTGTTGGTCCTCTAGTCCTGACACTGTTGGCTGATTGATCACTATTTTCAACACACACTAACACACCACCACCACGACAGTGTCACTGAGAATGACCCCCCAACTCTGTGTCTTGACCATTAAATAACTACAGATTACAGAGAAACAGATGGACTACAGTCTGTACAAAGTGCACCTGTATATGTAGTGAGTGTGTATACCTAATAAAGTGGCCAGAGAGTGTATTATTATTTCCTGAAGGACTCTGGCACTGCTGAACTTTACCTCACCTCCAAGGTTATGAACTAAGACAACCCAGCTGTATCCCAGAAAGGCCATAAAATGTAAAGTTCAACACAATCTCAGACCTTTTGTATATGGATATGAAAACTATCAATAGTCTCTGAGCTTGGGGCACTCCTGGGGATTGAGGGGGTTAAAATGCTAAAACAGTGGGATCTGAGGTCACAGAGGGTCCGCTTACACAAAGGCAATAAAGTAACAATGTTATAAAGCAATCTTAAAAGTAATGGGCCACCCAATGACCATGTTTACATATTTTTACACTTACTCCAGAGAGGCTAATATAGTCCACAAACATGAAAATGCAACTGTCACCTAAAATAGGTGTTGGTGACATATTTTTGATGGAAATATCTAAGCTACACTGCATGTTAGTCAGTGATTTATCTTAAATGATCTCTAAATGTCTAATATTTCTTATTTTGAGAATGTTGTGAGCTTATTATGACACTCAAAAGGTGACATATTTTACGTTTTTAAGTCATTTTATGAAGTTATGTATTACAAATAGACAAATGCTTTAAATGATTAAAATGATCTGCACCTTTAAACACTTAAAACAGAAAGAAATGTGTAGTTATACGTTAAATGATCTTATAATAAGCTATTATCATTCACAAAATGAGAAATATGACACCTTTAGACTAGAGTTAAGATGGTTGTATGTGCTAAGAGATCATTTCTGCAGTGTATTTAGGTGACTATTATTATTTTAGGTCAACATTACTTGGATTACATCTCTGAGTGTAAATATGATTTCTGGGTGAATGTTTCCTTTAACACAAGGTGGAACAATTACAGAATGTGGTCATGGATTTGGTGATTATTGCCATGTTGCCTGTTATCTCTTGGCTTCTTATTCATAAGCATCTTCTTGTTCCACCTTAAATGTAGTTACATTCAGGCTCATTTAAGGTGGAATGGGAGAAATTCAGAAATACAAATGAACTTTAAACTGCAGACTGAGCTGTTTCAGTTTTTAATACGAGTATGATTACAGCTGAGGAGTCTACAACACCCAGATACACACAACCATAAACAGCTCTCACACACACATAACAGCATATATCAGCAGTGTGAGTGTAAACAATGAACAATAGCTACACATTTATGTTTAATTACATCAAACATCATTAATGTTGTAGATAGATGCGTAACATAAGTAATGTAATCTTTTATTAGGTCATTAATTGTAATCTGATTACATTTTAACTGTAATACATTATTTAATTACAGGAAAAAGTAATCCCATTACAGTAATGTACTGAATTACCCCCTCAAGCCTGCAGATGAGTGAAGAATGAACACCATGTTACGCTGCAAAGGAGATAAATAAGTCGTATTCATTAGTGCCAAAGGCTGCACACAGCACAGCCTATTCATAATCAGAGAGAGAGAGACAGAGAGAGAGAGAGAAAAGGAGGGAGAGAAAGAGAAAGAAAATCATCTGTGTACATTACGATTAACTTACACGTGTGTATCCAGTTCACACATAATGGCTTATAGTATACATCCATTCAGAAACACACACACACACAAACACATGAATGGATGGTGCTGCAGACTGCTCTGAATGGACTCTTTGTGAAAGACAGACTCTTTTCTAGCCCTTCATGGACGATCAGGGCCTTGGCAGACTAAGTCTTTATACTGAACACATATGCACACACACACGATACACACTTTCTTTCATTACATATCTACTACTCAAACACCCCCACATTCAGACAGCTGGACAGGTTGGTATCGTTACTGCAGAACCAAAATCTTGTAACGTTTATCTGCATATTTGATCAGTCCAGGTAAAAACAGCTGCTCTTATTATGTGAAACAATACAACAATAAAATAACCTGCCATACAATCTCACTACATTAAAATGCATCAGATCTGTATGTCTTTGCCCTGTAAGCTGTTTTATGACTGTGACTGTATATATATATATATATATATATACACACACACACAAACCGGATTCCAAAAAAGTTGGGACACTAAACAAATTGTGAATAAAAACTGAATGCAATGATGTGGAGGTGCCAACATCTAATATTTTATTGGTAATAGAACATAGATGACAGATCAAAAGTTTAATCTGAGTAAATGTAACATTTTAAAGGAGAAATATGTTGATTCAAAATTTCACAGTGTCAACAAATCCCAAAAAGGTTGGGACAAGTAGCAATAAGTGGATGGAAAAAGGAAATTGAGCATATAACGAACAGCTGGAAGACCAACTTTTTTGGAATCCAGTTTGTACACCGCTTACTTTACGTTAATGTGTGTGCTTGTGTATTGTCCGTCTGTAATATGTGTACTATACAGAATAATTTACTCTAGTCTAAATGTCTAATATTTCTGATTTTGAGAATGATGTAAGTTTATTATAAGACTGTTTAACTCAAAATCTGACTTTTTTATTTTATTGAGTAAAATCATAATATATTGGCAGTTAATGTTACTCTTTTGTCTACAAACTGGATTCCAAAAAAGTTGGGACACTAAACAAATTGTGAATAAAAACTGAATGCAATGATGTGGAGGTGCCAACATCTAATATTTTATTCAGAATAGAACACAAATCACAGATCAAAAGTTTAAACTGAGAGAATGTATAATTTTAATGGAAAATATGTTGTTTAAAAATTTCATGGCGTCAACAAATCCCAAAAAAGTGGGGACAAGGCCATTTTTACCACTGTGTGGCATCCCCTGGTACCCGGATCCTTCTCCTACGTAGTCATGATGATGTGATTGCTGCAGAATGTGGTCTGGCATTATCTTGTTGAAAAATGCAGGGTCTTCCCTGA
>BRDA01012158.1:25442-38492 GCA_036984385.1 Crenuchus spilurus
AAAAACAACCTCAATAAGCACTATTAATCACTAGAATAGGAGATTCCGTATATTTTCCACTTTTTTCTTTGACAAAAAAAAACTGTTCACCTTCTTCAACATTAGTGAAATTAGTGAAAGTGCTACAGAAATAATACTAGCTCAAAACACATCTATTTTTGTAAGTCAGCAACATTTGTGTAATTATATCACTTTTTAAATTATTTCTTTTATTACTCATAACTTTAATTCATACAGGCTGAACACTAGTTTAATTATGGCATAAGCTGGATGAACAGCTTACTGAACCCCCTGCTCTTCTACTCAGAGAAAGGAAACAGCCCTATAAACATGCAGCATATGGAAACATTCTCAGAAACACAAAACACCTCTTTGTCTTTCACAAACACAGACTCTTAGACCAGATATGTAACAGGCTTAGTAAGACCATCAGCCACGCATCCATGAAAGCACATCATCCCAAATCAAACCTGGAGCAAGTCAACATTTTATATAACATCATACATTCATTTATGTGTCCAAGCAACAGGAGTAGGAGTGAGCTGTGAGCAACTGTGAGGGTGTGTGTGTGTGTGTGTGTGTGTGTGCGTGTGTGTCTGTGTAAAATGCTGTATCACTCTTAACCTCACAAAGAGCCGACTCATTATAGTGAGTCATAAAACAGTCATATCTCGCAAAAGGCTAACAGCGTCATCACCCAAAGACCAACTAAAGCTGCAGTGAGGGTGTGTGTGTGTGTGTGTGTGTGTGCGTGTGTGTGTGTGTGTGTGTGTGTGTGTGTGTGAGTCATTGTGCTATAATAAATCAGGCATCAGCCTTAGCACAAACTTTCTATACATTATTAATAAAAGTGAACATGCATGTCACTCCTGAATTTAGATTGAAGCCCTTTCTGTATACCCATATACAGTGGCGACTGGCCAATAGAGGGCAATATGGTACCATCCTCTATGGTGGAAACAGTTTATTATTTTCATGTCTAAAATAAACAATATCTACATATCTTAAATGTGTTTTTGCTAAACATGCACTATAACATGTAATATATCAAATATTTGGGGGAAATAAGCTTCCTGGTTCATTTTCTCTCTTTTCTGAGGTGACAGAAATATCAGGCAGTCAGAGAAGCAGCAGCCAATCACTGACCTGCTGACACAAGATACACATAAATTTAACCAATCAGCATCCTCCAATCTATTGCCTTCATTTCTGGCCCCCAGCAGAGTGGGTCAGTGGTTTTAGGAGCGTGTGATGTTATTGATGTAATACATTTCTCTAGAAATGCTAATATTTAGTCTTAATAGTGTTTTTGCTCATTTTATTGTTTAAGTTAGTGAAACAAACATACTGTACTTTCTATCTACACATTCTCATGGAGATTAATATCTCCTATTATAGTGATTAATAGTGTTTATTGAGAATGTTGATTGCTCAAACTACAAAGCCAAATGAAACAGTAGATATAATGTGTTTCTCTGTACCTGGTAGAAGAACTCCAGTACTGCCGGCTGATTGGTCGGTGAGCGAAACATCTCCATGGTGACGCCCTCCTGCAGGCACTCCTGCTGCTCTTGCTGGAACAGCACCTCTGTGGTGTAGTGCTGAATCCGCTCATTCACCATGTTTACACACAACTACACCAAAACACACACACACACACACACACACATACACACACACACATGGCTTCATTTAGAGATTACATTAATTCCATTAATACACAAAGTAAACTCAGTCACATATGAAACACTGAGACAGTCAGATAAACTGTAGATTTATCAACATGAGAGCTCTGCAGTGGCATGAAAAGCTGAGTCGGGTTAATTACCACTACCTACAGCATGTCAGCCAAGCTTTTAACCAGTGCGGTGTTAATTAATGAGCTCTCTGTGTTAACCCTTCTCATAAACACACACCCCAACCTGCTTGTGCAGGAAGTAGTCAGATTGTGTTGACAGAATGCGCTGATCTATTGTAACAGTAATTACTCACTGATTAAAATGCAGACTAATTAGCATACACATGATGTAGGTGGAGTATTAACCAGTAAATAACTGGTATTCCCCAAATACTTTTATTATTAATCTCCATCAGTCACACACAAACTCTCTCTCTGCTCTGAAAGCTAAGTGAACAGTGAAATATGACGGTAAGAAATTATTATTACTAGGATTCATGTTCTGTAAACTTTATACTGAATTAAAATCAAAGCTTAACCCATTCATAAAGTGTTCATGCATTAGATGTTCAATGCAGATCATTCTCATCACGTTTACATTATGATCTGGTTCTTTTGAGTGCCTCTTTGACACAATCAGCCTTTTTTAAGATTTCACTGCCTGCTCTAAATCCACACCCCTCGAGAACAGAGAGAAGCAGCCAGTGCAGCTCTACAAGCAAGAGAGAGAGAACAGCGGCTCAAGTGAGCTTTAGAGTGAATGAAGAGAGTGAGAGCTACAAGCTGACTCCTTCTCCTATTGAGGTTTAGAGAAACAGACAAGTACATATAAAGTGTATGTGTGTGGGGGGAGACACATCTGAGCAATAAAAAAATATACATATAAAACACCATCCTGCTGGTTTTTAAGGTAGACATGTGACCTAAAGAGAATCCTGCTTATTTTAAGTGTGGAGAAGCACCTCATCATATCTGACCTCAGTCTAAATACTGTTCTAACAGCATTGTTCTCACCTTTTATATTTTTCTCTGGTTTGTGCTTTATTATCCTCATATTATTATTATTATTATTATCATTATTATTATTATTGTTATTATTATTATTATTATTATTATTATTATTATTATTATTATTATTATTATTAATAGGTAGTAGTAGTAGTATTTGTATTCTAGCCTCAGTCAAACTAAGGTAATGTAACTTGAAAACAAATGATAATTCTGTCCTTTCTCTAAAACTTATGTGTCACCACATAATTACACAAAGTCACATAATAATAATAATAATAATCATAATAATAATCATAATAATAATCATAATAATCATAATCATAATAATAATAATAATAATAATAATAATAATAATAATAATAATAATAATAATAATGAAACTACTGTATAAATACTGATCATGTTCAGTGAAAAGTTGAAACACAGATCTAGAATCATTAACATACTTAAAATAACAGGTGTTCACTGATTGGCTACTGAAGGAGACGAACTGCAACATGTTTGTCCTGTAAGCCAATCAGAGTGCAGATGTGATTTAGGCCTGTAGAGAGAGGACTGATTTATTCTGTTTGCTAGAATAATGATAGAAAATAAGTCCACCTCTCACTGAGACCGAGATGAGACTGAGTCTAAATGAGGCGGAGACTGAAACCAGACTGCTCGTTCATGGTCTCAAGACCAGACTCAAGTATTACAACACTATCCCTCGCACACACTCACACCTGCACCCCAATCAACAGCTGTCAAAATGGGCAGAACCAGCAGGGAAGCGGTGAACACATCACATGTGAGACTTCAGAGAGTGAGAGATAGGAGTGACACCTCTGTGTGAAGAGGTGTGGGGTCAGCTTAGGTCAGGGCAAGGTCAGCCCAGCACAGAGAGAAAAATAATCACATCCACCTGAGCCCGGAATTAGACACTGCAGCACACTCATATCAAAACTGTTTGTTTTAAAAACTGGATCGCCTTACAGTAAGTGAGCACACCAGTCAGTTGTATCAGAGTGTAAAACCATCATCATGGACAAAGCAGGTGATGTGACTGATGCCCCCTAGTGTGTGTGAGGGGTGGTAGCATCTCAGAAAGCACTAACTGTGTGGAGTCGCTGTAGTGAAGGTGTACAGTGAAGGATGGACTTTGCGTACATTGAGAGCCTCCCAACAGCATAACAGTGGTGCCTCATGGGCCGTTGATGCCAACGACTGGTGAGTGGTAAAAAATGCTCTACTGAAGCTGTAATAGGTAATGTAATGTACTTCTTTTAAGTAATTTTATTAAATAAACTTGACAGCTGGTCTGTTTTAAGAGAATTTGTCTAGTTATCTTGTCTCATCTTAAATTAAGTGTAAAATATTCAGAGAATGTGTAATATTAGATATTTAATTTTTAGGACTAGGTTTAAAAGGATTTCACTTGCTAAGAGATCATTCTTTGCAATGCAAAACCTTCATATTTAGCAAGTTTGGTATTTTTTCCCATTTCTAACTGGTCTCTCCTGATCTAATCCTGATCAAATACATTTTATTCCATTTCTGAACACAAAGGTAAACGCAAATAAAGATGATTTCTGCATTTGTTGTGATGGTAGGATGAAAAAGGAGTATGGTTATTGTTAGAGACTGATCATATGAAGATGCAGGAAGCTGTTATACATGTCTACACTAAATCTTCATTCACTTAAAGCAAGCCCACAGTGTGCAAGAACTGCTTTCAGTGAGTTTACTACATATGATGTTTGCTATTAATGTCTAAAAGTGAACATGCAGTGTTCAGAGGCTGCTGCCGCTGTGGGGATCTGTGGGATAGATTAGGGTTTCCCAATACGGGAAAGCAAAGGCCACAGGCATAATGCCTTAACTTGCTCTGGTCTGTGGCTGCCCATCGGTCCCACATCAAACCGGGCCTGACTTTACCCAGCTCTCAGAGCTGACCGGCGTGTGAAGACACAACAAAGACAGGAAGCCAGTGGCTACATGCAGTGTAGATATTATAAAGTTAATGGAGTGGAAAAGAGTCCATCTGAGGAGGAGCTCTGCCTGGAACACTGACCAGTACAACCACAGTGACGTTCTGGATGCTGCAAGTTTCAGCAAATGTGGCACATGAGGACATGTGTAGACTCAGAGATGCAAGATATTATATAATTAAATATAATATGTATGTTGTAAATGCATTTTATACAGAATTAGTCACATACAGCCATGCTTGAAAGTTTGTGAACCCTTTAGAATGTTCTATATTTCTGCATATTTATTATTGTGCTTTTTTTGTTATTGTATTAAGTTTGATTAATTTTATATCTCACAGTACGTCATACTGTGTTCTAAATCAGGACTTGTAATCTGAATGAGGTCTGAGTTGTTTAAGAGAAGTTCTGGTGATGTATTTTGACAGAAACAACTATAGAGTTCTAGTGTTTGTTTGCAGTGTTGACCTTGTATCTCCCGTTTTTAATCTAAAGAAGCAGAATGTGGACTCACAGTTTTCTCGCTTATTAAGTAAAAAACAGTATGGTTTCTAAGTGAATCATTCCTTTGTTTTTTAGAAATTCCTTCAGAAATGCACATTCTGCTTTGCTGCTAACACAAGGCGGAACCATCATCATCATCATCATCATCATCATCAATAGCATTCAAACCTTCACATGTCCTCACCTGTTCAAATCCATTCTTTTGGAATTTCTCAAAACCAAAGATGTCCAGGATGCTGATTTCTAGGGCAGGATCCCTGTGAACACACACAGAAGCACACACATCTCTAAATGTAGAGGAAGAAGAAGGCGTAGATGAATAGAAAGAAACAGACTCTATGTACAAGACTACATGGTTTTATTTTGTACCCTCTAAAAAACAGCAACTCAACTACATGCCTGGTTAAATGACATGTTTTGTTGATGTTCTGTATGAAAAACATAAGTTAACACTACAGTGGTCACACTTTTGCACAGTTTAAAGCACAATACTGCTGAAAATGAATTAAATAAAACAAATAAATAAAATACCATTGTGTGTATTTTCACTTTTGAGGTGTACATACTGTTTATCGGCTCTGCTGGCTGACAGGAACCTCAGGCAGCTGGTCATGGTGTAGTAACACTAAAGCTTTATGTTGTGTATGTTTTTATAGTATGTAAAGAAAGACACACTGTGTGTAAATCTAAACACATTCCAGGAGATTATTTTGAGTCCGCGCCCAAGCCCAGCGACGGTGAAATGGATTGAGCAAGCATTACAGAGTAGACAACCCATCCAGCTCCAAACTTAAAGCACAATGTATGTTATGTAAACTATTCTAAAACCTTACCTTTAGCATGTGATGGCATCTAACACAGCTTCATGGAAAGACGTGCGGGTAACTGTATTAGTAGCACAAAGCCTTTTGATATAAACAGTATGTACTGTAATGGAACGTACTGTAACAGTATGTATTGTAATGGTATGTACTGTGGTAAATAGCAGCTATGAGGAAACAGTGATTAAGTCTTGCAGGTAAACACATTCACACACACTCTTTCTTTCCCAGATGGGGTTTTATCTCTTCTTTGGCTGGTTTTATCTCTATTCCTTTATTTGTTGCTGTTTTTTTATTGTAAACAATTTTACTGAAAATTACCCATACATTACTAGCTGCAGAGATTCCAGTAGTTTACTGTTATTTTACAATTTATCTACTGTTATTTACTGTAACAGTATTTTACTGTTTATTGAATTACAGTATACAACAGTAGAATAACTATTTTATGATCATTTTACAGTACAGCAAGCATGTTACTGTTACTACTTTACAGTGCCTCTATTGTAATTTAACAGTATATTGATGTATATGTTTGTCCTGCTAATCATTCTACCAGCTTCACTTCTTCTTCAGCTGCTAGAGCGCTCTTCAATTCTCCAGTCTTGTGTTGTTCAATTTCTGCGGAACTCATCCCACTTCTGACGCTAATGCGGGGGCATCCTTTTCACTTCAATTTAGTGCTTATTTACTCTTTAACAGTAAAGACTGAATGAACCACTGACCTGCTCATGTGAATGTCATGTTATTGTAATTTATTTATAGTCTTTAATTGCTTTTACAGATGTTAATCTATCCAAAACAGCAAAAATACATTTTTATATGACTGGGGAAGCTAATTTTGTTGACCATGAAAGAATCCTGAGGACTTTTAACAACAGAGGGCTTCTGACCATGTGAGAAAATATAGCACTGTGCTGTAAAATGCCTCACTGATGTCACATGTCACCAATATGCAGTAATACAGGTAATAAAGCCTTGCTATTACTGTATTCTATTAGCAACTTTTTTACAGCATGAAGGCAGACAAACCTACCCCAGGCTCTCGTCCTGTCCTTGGAGATAATAGTTGATGTTGTTGACTAGAAAGCTGAACAGTCTTCCGTATAGAGCCTTGGCCAGGAGGTCCCTGTGATGGTTGGACATCTCTACTGTGTGGCGTCGTGTGATGACATCACCTGGATTGAAGCGTAAAAAAGTGAGTTGACAAGCACTATTGTTATTGGGAAAGAATGATGGTCCGTTTAAATAACGCATCACTTCAGAAGAAGCTTTAGATTAATTATAAACTATTATAACTCTACATGGCTGCTGTGTTCAAACTACCAACCTTACAGTTACAAGGCTAGGGCCCTAACCTCATGCCCATGTCTGCCCTTCACAGCCATCTCTACATGGATCTGCAGCTCAGAGATACCAGGCAGGATGAACATTTTAATCAGTTGTCTTCTGGGGTGCATTTCTGAAAAGTATTCCATGATGCCAGGAGGACAGGAAGACCTAGCTTAGAACCAGCATTCTTGAAGAAGTCACCATCTTACGCTGAATTAATGAACATTATGGCCATTACTGGTTTGACCCGGTTTGACAGGGTTTACTGCATGTATGAATAAGTGAGCACACCAGTCAGTTGCATCGAGTGTAAAACTGTCATCATGGACAAAAGACGTGATATGAATGATGTCATTACAATAGTGTACCTGTGAAACATGGTGGAGGTAGTATCTCAGAAACCACTAACTGTGTGGGATGTTCTAGAGCCACTGCAGTGAAGCTGTACTGAGAATGGACTTCAGACATAAGTGATTTCAGACATTTGGATGCTGAAGGACAAATGCACTGCTGTTACACAACACTGCATAGAAAGCAGTTTATACAGAATTTTGACTCACACTGTCTGAGAGAGCGAGACAGAGAGAGAGAGAGAGAGAGAGAGAGAGAGAGAGAGAGAGAGAGAGAGAGAGAGAGACGAAGAAAGGGAGAGAGACAAAGATCCAGACAAAGGCAGGGATGTGTGTAATTTTAGGCAGTAGGTCAGGGTGTTTACTCCATTACTGTCAGCTGAATTGGGTTAAGGGTCAGACGCCGTCATGTGCTTCTTATAGAGTGAGGAGACTGCTCTGCAATACTTTGGGTAGCATGATGAGTGTTGTGAATCAGAAGTTCCAGTCCAGTCCACAGTGCCAAACTGAAGGAGACCAGTCATTAGAGTAGTCTATTTGGGGGCTCGCCTCAGGCACAGTCCATTGATAACTTCCTGAGCAGACTGGGCTTAAGCCACTGCTGCTAGTGTTTCTCAGTGAATGAATGATATCTCATTCACAGTGACAGAGAGTATAAAAAACTGAGCTTTCATCGTGAGTATTAGGAGAAAGACCACAATAATGCAAAGATAACCATTTCTTCAGTTATACAGACGTGTTTGCTTCTTTACCTGAACAGCTTTAATACTAATGAAGACCTGGTGATGATTAAATTCCTCAGCCTGTGTGTAAAAGACTGAGATGTGTGATTACAGTGCAGGTAGATGGGTGATCATTTCTAATGATTAATATCAGCAGCTGTGGAGGCCAGCATCCATTCAGCCATCTCCATCAGTCGCCTGCTGCTGAGGTGACGTTAAAGTTCTGTTATCCTCGTGGACACAGCACAGGACGCTGGTTATTTCACCCTGAAAACTATGCAAAGATCTGTGTATAATGTGTCGGTGCACAGTACAGGAGGAAGTCCATATCACCACCTGTTGAGGAGAAAAGAACTGCATGCTGGAACATTTTCAGCAAATGCTGTAACATCAGTCTTTGTTATATTTAATCCAAATGTCAACACCAGATCTTCATTAGTGTGGAAGTTATTCACCATTGTTTGGGTAAAGAAGCAAACAGGACACACTGTATAAGGAAAAGGGTGACTGGCATGTTTATGGGTTGTATTTTTGTCTTTCTACTTACCTTTGAAATACTGCACATCAGAGGTAAGAGCAGAACCCAGATCCTCTGAGCTCACTTGCAACATACCTGCAACTGAAAACACAGAGAGAGACACAGAGAGAGATCTGCTTATCCACAGAGATCAGCACATCACAGATACCTGCAGCTGTAAACAAGTGCATGTGAAGAAATGTGTGTGCGTGTGTGTGTGTGTGTGTGTGTGTGTGACTGTGTGTAAGTGTGACTGTGTGTGTGTGTGTGTGTAAGTGTGACTGAGTGTGTGTGGTAGTGTGTGTGTGAGTGAGTGAGAGTGTGTTGACGTCACTTGTTTACTGTGGCTCAGGTCTGTACTGTAGAAGCTGTATTATGTAAGAAAGAGAGCAGCAATCAGCCAGACTTAAGAAAACAGGTGACAGTATGTGTGTGTGTGTGTGTGTGTGTGTGTGTGTGTGTGTGGATAAAGCTTTTCCATGGTGTACAGACTGATCTGCTATTAACTTACAGCTGAACTGATGTAAGCAAGCCACTGTGACACAATTCTGACTCTGTACTCTCTCTCTCTCTCTCTCTCTCTCTCTCTGTCTCTCTCAACCAGAGCCAATAAGTGCAGCTGGAGCAGCTCGCCCCCTCCTGGCCCCCTATGACCCTGCACTAACCTCTGTCCAGCAGCTGCAGGTCAGACACCAGGGCCGTCTCAACATCCGTCAGGGTTGTAAAGCGCAGGTCCCCCAGGTGTAACAGAGCAGAGAGCACCACAAACACGTTCTCCACCTCCTGAGAACACACACACTGTTTGTTTCAGTACATTTTCAGGACTTTTCACATAACCACTGCTAACTGGACCATTAGCAATTTCTTTACATCACTTTCAATAAAAGCTACATTTTGCATTTGTTTTGCAATAATGTAGGTTATTGTTTGCCCTGGATTTCATAAAATTCAGTTATCGTTTATTTTGGGGGGGAAATTTTGTCCCAGTTATCGTTCATCCACTGGGTTTTCGCTAATTTTATGAAAACAAAGCATCCACCCACACGTTCATCATTCATTCTGGCTTTGTTTCTTGATGAGTGAACATCACCCTGCGTTCAAAACATTTCCATTGTTTTTACAGTGTTTTTGTATTTGTTTATTGAGTGCACCAAAAAAATAAATCTCTGGACACATTTCCATACATGATGTTATGGGACTGTACCCAAACTTATGAATGTAAACAGGTGCAAAGCAGACAGAGCTTCACAAAAAAGTTACAGCACACTGGATATTGTATATTTTATTTTGTCCAATGTGTTAAATATAGAAACTTTGCACTGAAATTTGCTTTTTTTATGTTTCCTGTAGACATGAACTTGCATCTTATTTTCATTAAATATGACGTTTGACCAGGGGTGCCCAAAAACCTTTGTATATGAATGTAGGTGCTTGCATATATACAACACATATTTATTTGCAACAATCTTATGTTAATTCTTCATTTATAATAGTAAATATATGTATATATATATATAGTATATAAAATTATGAGGAAGTAAGAAAACATACTCTTCTTGTACACAAAGTTAATCTCATAAAATGATGTAAATACTTAATATTAAACTCAGACTAACACGTGTATAGGTGTTCAACGTTTTCCACAAAATCTTCTGACTTGTTTTGATTCAAATATTAGTGCTTATTTGGTCACTTGACCACACCTGGTGCAGCCAATCACAAGCCTGAAAACAAGCTTCTGAATAGAAGTGAGAGATGCCTACACACACATCTACTCTATACAGTCTGACCAGGAGGAGAGTAATAAATTAATGAGAGATTGTTATTTCTCAGTGATGTGATGGAGAAGGTGAGTCTCTTGTTGAGTGTCAAAATGGTGCTGCAGCAAAAACTGTCCAACAGGAAACAAAACAGTAAATACTCTAAAATAAAACAGTGTTTATAGTGGTAGGAACAAACTCAGCTGTTTCAGAAAGTGGTGGGGATATGTTCTTGGTGTCCCCAGCATAAATTAGGACTCTGTATGTGTGTGTGTTACTACTAAACTCTGCTTACAGGTTAAAGGGCATTTGATGGTCAAGCATGTTTTCATCTATCTCTGAGTATGTGTGTGTGTGTGTGTGTGTGTGTGATCACTGATGATGATGTTTCTGTGATGAGATGAGAGAACATCCCTCTTTAATAAATCAGATTTAGAGAAGTTCCTGGTAGGATTAACACACTTTCACTGGCTGCAGATCAGATATGTGTGTGCGGCTGTGTGTGTGTGTGTGTGTGAGGTGAATAAGAATATCAGTTTGAACACAAGGTGTGAGAACACTGTGTCCCCTGATATAATAAACACTGATATTATAAAAGTGCCTTGTGTTCCCAACTAGTGTGTGTGTGTGTGTGTGTGTGTATGCGTGTGTGTGTGTAATGTTTATTGTTCTTGTTGCTGTTCATATGACACAGCTATTGTTGCAGCTGTTTTAATTGTTCTTAATGGTGTTGTTGTTGTTATTGTTGTTTATTGCTGCTGTTTCTTAATCTTGAGTGTTGTCAGTGAGATCTGTCAGTCAGATCCTTTCCTTCCAGTCTTACCGTTGTTGTGTAAAACCTTTAGTAGACCTTGTTTCTCCATCAGTGTCTCCCTAAACACCCCCCCCCCCCCCCCACCGAGGACTCAGTGGAATTCCCCTCCATACTGTGTTATTATGCAGCTACAGTGTGGTGATCAGGCCTGTGTACACTCACACACACAGGCGTAGAGAGGCGAGTGAGGTTGTTGTGGCTGTGGAGTAAACGCTGCTGTGAGGTTTGTGTGTTATTAGTTGGTAAGTCATCAGTCTGCAGACATGCTGTAATGAGCTGTAGAGAGAAGTCTCACTGTGCTCTTACTGTAAACTCCTATAACACAGCATAAGACCATGTCTAGAGCTGCTGCCAACACCCAAGGCTATATGCCTCTCACACTCACACACACACACACTCTGTATTAGCCAATAAAAAAAAAACACTTCTTTTACAGACTGTAGACAGTTTAACTGCAGCTTAATACATTTCTATACAGAAGACATGCAGGTGTGTGTGTGTGTGACTATAAGAATGATCAGACTATACCAATTTGTTGAAGCCGAGTGCACGCAGAGCTTGTTTCAGGGCTGCCAGCTTCTCTCTGCTCTGAGGACAGGCTGTGCCCACCACCAGGGTCTCACCAGGTGCCACTGAGTTTAGATATCTGCCCACACACACAGATAGAGATATATACAGTACATAACATCATATACACACAAACATATTTCACTGAAGCCTGCAACTTCTAATCATTGTGTTCTGATGCTGGAGGGATAAACCTGAGGAGGACCTCATATCTCTCAGTCAGTGTGTGAGGTCGGGATGTTGGACGATCACCACAACCAACTCGTCCCAAAAGTACTGGAGCAGAGAACACAGTTCCTCAAGGCTGAGGGTCTTTATACTCTTCTAGCCCATACCTGGCATTAGACATGGTGCCAACAGGTTGATGTTAAGTGCTATTTTACTGGCAGTATTTCTACACAGGCTGAATGCATTCATTAGAAGTGTCCACAAACTTCTGTCCATACAGTGCATCACACCTAGCAGAGCCTGAGTGTGTTAAATAAGTGGAACAGTGAACGTTTAGAGAATGACTAAGCTTAAGCTTTGTCCAGATTAACCTGCAGTCACGCACAAAGATAACCATTTAAACACAAATGAACTGAAGCCTGTGACCTGAGATTTCTGCACAATCATGTTGTGAAGGCAAAATTCACCAGCAGCCTGAGCAGCAGGTCAGAGTGTGAGCGATGAGCCTTTAAACACACACACTGACCTCTGCAGATGATTTTCAGACCGAACTAGAAGTGCATCTGTGTGATGAGCTGTTCATCTGATAAACAGTAACAAGAGTCAACTGGCATATGCCAGTTACATACCCTACTGCTCAAACATTTAAGGCCTTCAGACTGAAGAAACCCTGAAATAAACACTATTAATCACTAGAATGTGAGATATTAGTCAATAAACAACCTCAATAAACACTATTACCGGTAATCACTAGAATAGGAGATATTAGTCCATAAACAACTTCAATAAACACTATTAATCACTAGAATAGGAGATATTAGTCCATAAACAACCTCAAT
>BRDA01012159.1:0-17581 GCA_036984385.1 Crenuchus spilurus
AACTCTCTTCCTGTTTACTTTTACATCTCACCATCTGCCTAGCTTTATCTTATTCATAGTTAGCCATTTAGTGAAGTGCTTTAATTTGAGCTTGGTATGGTATGCTAGACAGCTGTGATGCATTAATAACCCTGTAGGAGGTAGATGCCATGGAGTCTGAGCTGAGGGTTATGGAGAAAGATGTGATTGACCTCAGATCAATGCTGACTTCAAAAGAGGGGATCAGCCCGGACAAACTCAAGGTGTGTATTGAGGATTTTCTTTGTTCAGTGTGTTTCTCTGTAATGTTGATCATATTTGTATCAGTTTGGTTTGTCCTTGTCTGTGTGTCTTCAGGCTGCTGAAGGCAGGATTGAGCTGATGAAGCGGACGGTGGCAGAACTACAGAGCTGTAAGGCTGGACTGTGTTTACCTGAAGGCTCAGAAAGTTCACTCACCGTGTTCAGAAGGGCTGATGTACTGCTGAATCACCTACTGGAGCTAGATCAGGTATATGCACACACAAGTGCTGTTAATGATTAACGGGAAGTTGGTAAACTCTGGTTGATTACATGTCTGATCATAACTGAAATGAACAATAACTGAAACAGTATTCCTCATAAGAAATGTGCATTTAGCACATACAGGCTCCCTAAAACTGTTTTTAGGATACAGACTCTCTAAATACAGCTTTGCTTTAGTGGCTTGAAGCTCCTTATAGAAATGTGTGTATTTTTGTGTATTAATAATAATATAATATAATTAATATTATTCATATGTGACCCCGCCAGGGAAAGCCAGGTCAAAGTCTTTTTCAAAACAACTTTTTTGTGAATTTAAGTTTTGTTTTTGATCAAAATATGTGGATGGATGGATGCATTCTTTCTTTCTTTCTTTCTTTCTTTCTTTCTTTCTTTCTTTCTTTCTTTCTTTCTGTCTGTCTGTCTTTCTGTCTTTCTTTCTTTCTTTCTGTCTTTCTTTCTGTCTGTCTTTCTTTCTTTCTTTCTTTCTGTCTGTCTGTCTGTCTTTCTGTCTTTCTTTCTTTCTTTCTGTCTGTCTTTCTGTCTTTCTGTCTGTCTTTCTTTCTGTCTTTCTGTCTGTCTGTCTTTCTTTCTTTCTGTCTGTCTTTCTGTCTGTCTTTCTTTCTTTCTGTCTTTCTTTCTGTCTGTCTGTCTGTCTGTCTTTCTGTCTGTCTTTCTTTCTTTCTTTCTGTCTTTCTTTCTTTCTTTCTGTCTGTCTTTCTGTCTTTCTGTCTGTCTTTCTTTCTGTCTTTCTGTCTGTCTGTCTTTCTTTCTTTCTTTCTGTCTTTCTGTCTGTCTTTCTGTCTTTCTGTCTGTCTTTCTGTCTCTTTCTGTCTGTCTGTCTTTCTGTCTTTCTGTCTGTCTTTCTGTCTGTCTTTTTTTCTGTCTTTCTGTCTGTCTTTCTGTCTGTCTTTCTTTCTTTCTTTCTGTCTTTCTGTCTGTCTTTCTTTCTGTCTTTCTTTCTTTCTGTCTGTCTTTCTTTCTGTCTTTCTTTCTTTCTGTCTTTCTTTCTTTCTTTCTTTCTTTCTTTCTGTCTGTCTGTCTTTCTGTCTTTCTGTCTGTCTTTCTTTCTGTCTTTCTGTCTGTCTTTCTTTCTGTCTTTCTTTCTTTCTGTCTTTCTGTCTGTCTTTCTTTCTTTCTTTCTGTCTATCTTTCTGTCTTTCTTTCTGTTTTTCTTTCTTTCTTTCTGTCTTTCTGTCTGTCTTTCTTTCTGTCTTTCTGTCTGTCTGTTTTTCTGTCTGTCTTTCTGTCTGTCTTTCTTTCTTTCTTTCTTTCTTTCTGTCTTTCTTTCTTGATCCCTTGCGGTTTGGATTGGTTTTCCCTGGCGGGGTCACATATTGTCTCTCGCTCTCTCTCTCTCTCTCCACTTCTTTCTTTCTCTCTGCCTCTCTTCCTCTCCATCTGTGGTCTTTCTGTTTAAATGATAATTAAAGTGGTCTTGCACTAATATCTATGTCTCCTCTTAGCTCATACTGGAGCACACAGTGGTGGTAGCTGAGCCTCCTGCTGCAGCTTGTGAGAAATCCACCCTCAGCGTTCCCCCAACCATCGCTGAAGAGGAAGCCCAGGTAGAGCATAATAACACCTAACAACAGCTACTACAACAACAGCTACTATAACAACCATCTACAAACATCATCCAACCCTCTATGCATACCAGCAATTCCTCACTTTCATAACTACAGAACGTCCAGATTAATTACATAGTAGTTCCATGTTACAGTTTTGGTAGAAGTGATCAGAGATGTAAAAATATGCGTTGATCTGAAGGTGATTATTCAGGTGCTGTGATGCTCCCACCTCAGCCTCGCCCCCATGCTTCGTCTGTGTCTGTCACCTGTCTGCCATTTATCAAGTCATGTCTTGTATCAATGCCCACACATGTGTCTCATTCAAGATCACAAGTAATTCCTTGTGTTACTTGAGTGTGTTCAATATGCCCCTCTTGTGCCTTTGTGTCTGGTCGGTCATTGAATATGCTGAATGTGTTTATTTGTAGTTAAGTGCTTGGTGGATGTCAGCTTGTTTAGCTTGTGTAAGTAAACCGTCTGCTAGGTTCACTACCAAGACACTCCAACTCCAACTCCACATCCACACACACCCTGGATACTTAATGAATCCAAGACTTTATCATTAAAGTGTTTGTAATAGAATTATAATTTTATATCATTGTTTATGCAATAATAAAATCTCCTGCCCTGCACCCGGTGAGGAGTAAAGGGCTGTTGAGTTGCTTACAAAATCACTGATGAGCGCCCGCCCCAACTTTTTGCTCTGCCTTTACAAAGTGTTGGGTTAATTTAGAAATTCTAATTTTGTTTTTGTCCTGTAAGTCTACATTCCCCCAGCTGAAATTTTGGTCATGGTCACCTGTGGTTGTCTTTATAAGATCACATCTGGACCTGTGAGAGTTAAATGAATATTAAACCTGCAGTGAACTGGTGGTTTAATGACTGTAGATCTGAATTTTCTCTACAATGTGATGATAAACCTGATACAAAGTAAATTAACAGCTGTGTTCTTGTGTGTTTAGGATGGCGGATTGGAGCAGGGACAGATTCAGATAGTGCATGTGAAAGATGATGTGTTGGCACAATCTGGAGCTGTGCTGATGACTGTGGGTGCCTCCACTCTAGAGCAGAGACTCAGCTGGGATACAGAGGAGAGCAACCAGTCTTCATCTCACACACAGGTAAGGATGTACAAACCTCATTTCCAGAAGAGTTGGGCAATAAAAACTGATGTTGGTCATTTCTTATTTCACTTGAACCTTTATTTAACAGATACAGCGACAAAGAAAAGCTTTTCAGTGTTTTTATTGTTCAACATAAACTAATTTAGAAGTTGATGCTTGCAACACTCTCAAAAAAGAGACATATTTACCACTGGGTCACATCACCTTTTCTTTTAATTATACTTTTTAATTGTTTGGGAATGGAAGATACTGGTGTTGCTGTTGTTGCTGTTTTGAAGTGGAGTTTTTGTCTGTTAATACTATTTACAAGACTTGAGCTGCTCAACAGTCTGTGGTCACAGGTGTCTGATTCTCCTCGTCATGATGCACCTTACATTTGAGTAGGAGACTGATCTGGACTGCAGGCAGGTCAGCCAAGCTCACACACTCTGTCTATGATGCCACACTTTTGTAACTCATGCAGTTTCTGGGAAAACAGAACTGTTTTACTAAAAAAAACTGCTGCTATAATCTCTGTAATCTGTAAATATCACTCAGTACCACCTACTGACCAACTTCACATCTGTCCTTCATCCTGCAATGTGTTAGACAAGCACGTTTTGTGTGTTTTTGTTTATTTGATTTAATATTATTGTTTATTTGTTTATTTATAAGAGCTTGTATTTATTGTATGTTTAATGATTGTCCTGGATTGAACTTGAAGTCTTGAAAACGTATTGATGGCAGCATATGTCTGACACAGGAACTCCATCTGTTCACATGGTGAAGTTTGAACTGCGTCTGAATAGCAGAAAAACACAGAGCTAACGCCAATGGATTGGACTTCAAGCACAGATAGAGGTGCGGCAACTGCACCAAAAGGAAAACAAAAACATAATAATAAATGCCACAACCAGGGTATTTGTATCAGCATGGGGGCTGAAAAATGCAGTGCACTGTGTGCTCCCTGCCTCATCACTGCGCCAGGGAGAGGGACACTCTGCGTGTGAAACCCTAATTAAACACAGGAGTAGGTAAGGAGGGAGGTTCACTGTGCAATTTGCTGCAGCTGAGCCAAGCAAACACCACTTAAACAAAACAACCTAGTCTCCTTATGCATGCTGGGGAAAACACAGTCCTCCCTCCACCAGGTACAACGCCACCGCAGTTGGGCCTCAGGCAACTAAGTGCAATAACAAGGCAGCATCCCCTTAACTACTAGATAACTCTCAGCTGCGGCCTGTCACACAGCATGTGATGGCATGGGGGTGCATCAGTGCCCATGGCATGGATGATCTGCACATATGTGAAAATAACAGTGATGTGTGTGTGTGTGGATGTGTGTGTGTGAGTGTGTGTGTGTGTGTGTGCTTGACGGGCTTCCATGCAGTCCAGATATGTCTCCTATTTCAAATGTATAGAGCATCATGAAGAGAAGAATCAGATAAAGGCAACCACAGACTGTTGAGCAGCTCAAGTCTTGTATTCAGCAACAATGGGGGGAAAATTCATTTGTAAAACTGCAACAATTGTGGCATTCTAAAAAAACTAAAACTACATGAAACATTTTGCCTTTCATGTAAAATTGTAGTTAGTACTGATTTTGTACAACCTTTTAGAATAAAACAAAATCTAATCTGAATTAACCAATGAAGCCCTTTTTTAAACATTTTCTAAAAATTTACGATATTATTAAACAATCACAGTGTACTTTTATTTTTAATAATCATGCATGCCTATGGTTTTTCATTGAAAGTGCACAAACAGTTACAAAATTTAGTTTAAAAAAGGCTACAGTGATAAACTTGCCCATGTTCCAGTGCTTTTGAGTATGTTGCAGGCATCAGTTTAGAATATTTAATAAAAGGATCAAATTCTTCATTGATTTTGAAGAGATTTGAAGATGGTTTGAAGACATTTTTTCCAGTATTGTGTTTTTTGGACAAACACAAGCTTAGTGTGTGTGGATTTGGATGGGTGTGAATGGTCTAAAACAGAACCATTTTAATGCCTGTATTTTTGGAAACAAGTATTGTTCTTTTAATTACTGTAGCAATCCAACACACAAAGGAAGTATTGTTGTTTCTTATTTAGCAACTTTATTACATAACTTCAGATTTAGTCCTGTTCCTTCTGAATCCATCTGGACTCTAGTTCACAGCTGTGATCCTCCACTGGATTGTGCTTTAAAGGGGCTGAGATATTCATGGATATTTCTGTAAATATTCCATGTTCCTGGTGATGAGTATGTGTATGTGTGTATATGTGTGTATTTAACCTGACCAAGCAGCAGGCGAGGGAGGAGGTGGAAGACGAAGAAGAAATATTTGTGGATGTGGAGGATATTGATGATGATGATGATGATGAGGAGTATGTGGATGCCAGAGAAGAAGGCGAAGAGCAAGCTGGAGCTTCATGCAACCAGTGCTTTGAATCTTTGACCAGTTTTTGTGTGGAGGTAAAGGGATGCACCAGGAGGAAGAATTATCTTCCAGTTTCTAGTCTCTTCCTCTTTCTTCTGTTGTTTCTGCTCTCTCATGTTTCTGGTGCTCTTCACATATTGCTCATCTTCAACATTCTTTCATTTCTTCAACTTTGGCTTCACACAAATAACTACTTATACGGCTGGACACCTCATAATTAATGGGGACTATTCTTTTTTGCTTCACTTTATGCTTTTCTGGTGCTGTTCTGTTCTTCTTCACCATTCATCACCTCCTGAGCTTTCTTTTCCATCACCTCCTTCCTTTTTCATTTCAGTGCATTCACAACACTGTGTTCTTAACAGACATGCTGTAGAAACTACACTGCACTGCAAAAAAGATATCTTAATAAAGCTCCAATCTAAATATCTTAATTTTCTTATTTTCAGACTGTTTTACGCTTATAATAAGATCATTTCACATATAACTAGACATTTCATACTTGTTTAAAGGAACAATTGAGTAACATTGCCTTGCTGTACTGAAACATCTTAAAACAGATTTTTCACTGTAAATATAAAAAGTTTGTGTTAAATTAACTGTGTTCATTTGTTTAAATGGAACAAATCAATGCTAGTTGCTAAATTAAGACTGTGTTTTACTGTGTATTTGTTATTAGTTACATAATAAGAGCTACTGTCAACACATTCTTTGTAAGTAAGATACTTCCAGGCTAATTCAACCAGTTCTCAAAATGCTCAGTTGATGAGATGCTTTTCTTTAGCCAGTAATAAGGGACTCATTATCTAAAGAGTATAATCACAGATGTTTGAGGAAGCTATAACTGCTTTTTATTACTCTTAAATCTTATTTTAGTCTTACTCTAATCTGTATGTTAAGATTCCTCCACTGGGGTCTTCTAATATTGGAAACTCTGTTTAAGGCTCCAAAACTATTTTTCTGCTGTGTGACTATAAGAGTATTTGGTGGTACATTTTAATGTAGTCCAAAAACCAGCCCTCCAACCACCTCTGAAGTTTTACCCACAAGTGCATTAAAATAAATACCCCAATTTTGTGGGAAAACACGAACCTGGCAACTCTGAAGCCACATCACCAGTGTGTCTGAAATTACTGATGCCTGCACTGTTACCACAGAAACACAAACAGACAGACTTGTGTGTGGACAGACAAATCAGATCACTTAATAATAATAATAAATAATAATAATAATAATAATTAATAATAATAATAATAATAATAATAATAATAATAAATATGTTCAATTTATATAGCACCTTTCTCAAACCCAAGGACTTTTTACAATTATACAACCTTGTCAAAAGAAAAAAGAAAAGTTTTTAACTGAGTATTAATAACAGTGTGAACAGTCATCTCAGCAGATCTGATTTGAGAAACATCTGATTTACCTGCAGTCTGAACGTAGCCTAAGTGTATTTGACTGCAGGGTTAAATGCAGGGATGAGATTCCTGTGTGCAAGTTCGTTGGTCACTGTGTCCCTTACACTTTTTCACTTTCATTTTTAGCCACTTTTCATAGTCCTTGTACAGCAGGTTCATAAAACAGTAAAACTTGGCCTGGTAATTAAATTCTATTCATAATGTTACCATGACAATGATCAGCGCTCTGGTCCTTACACTTCTCTGTAGAAGTCAATCACAACCGACCTTTTAATGAGAATGTGTATTAAAGACCTGTTTGGGTGCCAAAATGAACCTGCTTTGACAAAGAAACTAGACACTAGAGGCATAAGAATGAAAGAAACATCACAGCCTTCATGTAGCTCACAGCTGTAGCTTCAGTGATCAGTCTAAAATTATCAAAATGTGATTTTTAATGAAACCTGACAGCAATGATCACATTAGCTTCCTCATGTCAGAAAAATGGTAAATGTTCTCTGTTGAGGATGTGCTCACTTAAAAAATCTCAATCTTAGCATTTATGTAGGAGTTATTATTGATGATTACCCAAACAGGTTACACAGATAGAACACATTACTACATGTTAATAAGTACATTGTTTACACTGGATATCAACCAGAAATCCATGTCCTTTCTATAGTTAACAGTATATAATACAACCAAATATGTGCTAATATGTGACATGACTAGTTAAATGTAACCCGTATGTCACATTGCAGGAAGAATAAAATAAATAAATGAATGTGGTTATTGAACTGTAGTAGAGGTCTACTTCAGTAAGAGATGCTAGTTCTGATAAACCAGACACATCTGGTGAGCTAGGTTAGCTGTAGCTGTATCACCCAGAATACCATCTGTATATATAAATATATTATACATAAAAATTTATTATGTCTCTCAGTCAATTTACAGCTTTAATTTTTATACCACATAAAAGTGAATCTCTCTACTATCTTTATTTATCTCTTCTAATCTCTATTTATTTTCTTGAGTTTACCATATTAAAACATAATTCCTATGTAGAGGATGTGTTTATTTATTTTTTTTGTTATTAAATTGATAATAAATGATACACTAAAATAAATAAATATATAACCAAACAATGGAATTTGGTAGTTTATTCCACAGCGAGTATAAATATAGCAAGTAGTGCAGTATTTACAGCCTAACGTGCCTATAAAGGTTGATCATCAATTTATTTATGAAAAATGCTCTTACCATCAATCTGCTTTAGTGTTTTTTGAATCCAGTCCACTGATGGCTTATTTTGGGTTAACTCAATGCATGTTTTCCTTTCTCTGCCTGTAGGTGATGCTGTAGTCACAGGTTCCTGCCTCAGAGCACAGATGCTCTTTTTTTCTGTCTCAGCTGCAGTGTGTACTTGAGAACTGGTGTGACGGCTACTAGCTGCACATGCAGATAAAGCTCAATTATACACCCACTTACAGACAAAACCAGTACTTACAGGCATCTAAATCTAATGAATTCCTCAAGTTTCATTCCTCGAGAGTCTACAAATGATTATAGATTTTTTGACAAGAGCCCAGTAACAGTTCTTGTTTTTGAAATTGTCCTAAACTACCATGTGCACTACAGAGAAATAGAGATGAATGTATCAGCACTGTATTCACACTGCTGTTCTCTACTTGCACCACCAGCACAGCGCCCTGCCCTGATTACACACCAGTCTCTTTTCCCTTCACTTCAGCTTCTCTCAACCCATCTACCTAACCTCTTCTCCCTCCTCATCTTCCTTTTCATCCTGCAGGTCTATACCCTTCTCTTGCACCTTTTCTTCTGCTGTTTTCTTTTCCATATCAAGTCTTTTTGATGAAGATCTCTCTTTCTCTTCATTGGATCTCAGCCTTTACATTCTGTACGAGAAACACAAGGAACACAAAAGTGCACAGGATAGTTAACATCTGTGACTTACAAAGACTATTAATATGTGTAAGGTGACTCGATATCTGAAATTTAAGCAAGTGACTTTTCCAGTTTGGTGGGAAATATACTTTGGTTAACTTTGTGAATAATGTAAAAAAAGTAAATATTTTGGCAGTAAACAGCAGCCTTTAGCTACAGAGAAGGAGCAGACTAAGCCTGACTTTAAACACACTCCTGGTCTAGCTTCAGTTATGGAGAGACAAAGACGGCTGCTTTCAATATTCTGTATATGAATGGCAGAAAAGTGATTCAGTTAATTGATGAAAAATTGATGCAATAAAACACTGTTTGTAGATCGCATAGTAGCCTACACTCAAGTACATGAGACAGCCTGCCACTCACATGACAAAATTCAAGTACACAAGTATTCAAGTAACCCCACAGCTGCTTTTAATCTTTGGGTTACTTTCTATGTTGCTGTGATGTTTTGGACTCACTTGGTAGTTTCTGGTCAAATATTTTCTAACACTAGGTGAGCAAGTGGTAGATGTGATTAGCAGATAACAACACACAGCTCCCTCTGTTGGCTAAGACATTTGTCCATCTGCTCTGCTGGGACTTTACAGTGTGTCTGTAATTTGCAGGATAAAACAGGGACATAGGTTCAGCCACATCTGGTCACCCTGTGTATTGACAGGTTTAGCTTTAAATAAATACACTGCTCAAAAAAAAATAAAGGAACACTAAAATAACATCCTAGATCTCAGTGAATAAAATATTCCAGTTGAAAATCTTTATTTATTACATAGTGGAATGTGTTGAGAACAAAATAACATAAAAATGATCAATGTAATCAAAATTATTACCTCTTGGAGGTCTGGATTTGGAATCATACTCAAAATCTCATACCACCCTCATGGAGTCTGTTTCTGACAGTTTTAGCAGAAACATGGATATTAGTGACCTGCTGGAGGTCATTTTGCAGGGCTCTGGCTCTGCTCCTCCTGTTCCTCCTTGCACAAAGGAGGAGGTAGTGGTCCTGCTGCTGGGTTGTTGCCCTCCTATGGCCCCCTCCATGTCTCCTGGTGTACTGGCCTGTCTCCTGGTATCTGCTCCATGCTCTGGACACTGTGCTGACAGACACAGTAAACCTTCTTGCCACAGCTCACATTGATGTGCCATCCTGGATGAGCTGCACTACCTGAGCAACTTCTGTGGGTTGTAGACATCGCCTCATGCTACCTCTATGGTGAGAGAACTGACAAAATGTAAAAGTGACCAAAACATCAGCCAGAAAGGATGAGAACAGAGAAAAGGTCTGTGGTCACCACCTGCAGAACCACTCCTGAATAGGTTGTCTTGCTAATTGCCTCTCATTTCTACCTGTTGTCTGTTCCATTTGCACAACAGCAGGTGAAACTGATTCACAGTCAGTGTTGCTTCCTAACTGGACAGGTTAGTTTCACAGAAGTGTGGTTGACTTGCAGTTACATTGTGTTGTTTAAGTGTTCCCTTTATTTTTTTTTAGCAGTATATATTAGCTAGAAGTGGCAAACTAACATTGTTAATCATGTAATTTATTTGTTATTTTGGTATAATATTCATAATTAGCACTTCAGTTATGGTTAAAATTTGGCAAAAAAGGCAAAATACACTGAACAGTGAAGAGTTTGGACTAAGCTAAGCTAAGCTAGCTGGGCATTCATGCAGAAGAAGAATGTTTCTGTAACTAGTGTGTTTCATAAACTATGTTGTCAGAGTTTTATTAGAAGGATGATCATGCGTTTTTTATGAAAACATGTTTAAATAGATTCACTTCCATCCTTTTTTACTAATGCTGTATGGATGAGCTGAGGATTCTGACTCACATGTCTTACTGTGTAGGACACAGAGAGCGGAGAAGCTGCTTTTGTCTGTGAGTCTGGAGATCAGGACAGGACAGAGACACATCCAGAGGTAAACTTACCACTATTAACTTTCTGGCTATTAATTGAAAGCCTGATGGTTGTGCATTTAACTAATATTCCACTCAGTACTTACAATACAAAGTTAAAGACTGTCCTTAACCACTGAGACCCACCCAGGCAATGGCCATTTACAAAAAAGGCTTCGTAACAGAACCTCATGCATTCACAGCACAATGTGAAACTACTTTGACTCATGGCTTTTCATTTCTCTAGGCTGTAGAAGGTTCATCTGAAGCTGGAGCTAAACCCCTGGCCACCGTGCGAACACAGTCTCCCCCCAAAGAGCTGGTAACCAAAACCCCATTTGTTAGAGAACTCTCCAAGTCTCCCCCCAGAGGCCAGCAGAAGTGTGTGGTCTCCTAGTGCTAGAGCTCTCTTGATGGAACTTCTTGGTCTTAGAACGACTCTTCTAGAACCTCACATCTAGAATCTTTTAGTACTAGAACCTTGCATTCAGTGCATTTACATGGTTGTTGAGCTCCAAACCATTTTGAAGCAACGGTTTGGGTACGGAGCTAATCCCTTCAGCAGTTCTGCTCTGAGGCTAAGAGCACAATGTGGCTGAGAGGGTTATTGGACAAACTGAGAGCTCTGAAACCTCTTAGTGCCTAATAGTGTGCTTTGTTTCACTGTGATCTACCAAAGTTTTCCTTCTCACAGTTAGTGTGTGTTTAATAATCTTCTCTACTTATTCCTTTAGTGTGCTTTAATGTGAAATAGACCTGAAAAAGTTTTTTTTTATTGACTGTGACAGAGTTATTACCTAAGATAGAATATGGGTGCACTTTATGAAACTGCCCAAATAAACAAGTCATAATCTATGAACCAGTATAATATATAATAAACACTACAATTACTGTGTAATATAATTATTACAGTATGTAATGCACTGGGTTTCCACACCCAAATTAAGCCTAAGCACAGACTAAAAAGAATATCATGTTTATTCTCCATAATCCATAAATTGTCCATGTATGTAAAATTAGCACAATATACAGTATATGTATATTATATGTAGTGGTGTGAAAAACAATGTACACCCTCTTGTAATTCTGTGGTTTTATGTATAATGACATATACTGTGTCAATATTTATTTAACAAGAACTAAGCCAAAATACAGAAGCAGTGTGTGAAAAATTAGGTATACCCTTAGTTCTATCATAGTCATTAAGAGGGTAAGTTTCAGCCTTTGATTAATTAATCAACAGCAAGAGTGACAACCTCCATTAAAGCTGAAGCTTTTTCAATTTGCTGGTCTGGAGCATTCAGGTGTGTGTTAACACAACGACAAGGAGGAAAGACATCAGCAGTGATCTTACAGAAGCAGTTGTTGCTGCCCAATCTGGGAAGGGATAAAAGATCATTTAAGCATTTACAGTGAGAAAAATTATTCACAAGTGAAAAACATTCAAGACAGTTGCCAGGAGTGGACGTTCCAGTAAATTCACCCCAAAGTCAGACTGTGCAATGCTCAGAGAAATTGCAAAAACCAAGAGCTACATATCAGACTTTACAGACGTCAGCATGTTAAATGTTCGTTAATGACAGTACATTTAGAAAAATAGATTGAACAAGTATGGATTGTTTGGAAGGTTTCCCAGGAGAAAGCCTCTTCTTACTAAAAAGAACAAGGCAGCATGACTTATATGCAGAGTTGCATATAAACAAACCACAAGAACAATATCTGGAACAACATCCTTTGGACAGACAAGCCAAACTGGAGATGTTTGCCGAAATGCACTGTGTCACGTAAACCAAACAAAAACCAAAGCATATCAGCACAAATACCTCATATCATCTGTCAAGTAGGGTGGAGGAGGGGTGATGATTTGGACTTGTTTAGCAGCCACAGGACTTGGGCACCTTGCAGTGGTTGAGTCGAACATGAACTACTCAGTGTACCAAAAGTATTCTAGAGTCAAATGGGTAACCATCTATCCAACAGCTTAAGCTTTCCTGAAATTGGGTCAGACAACAAGACAAAAATCCCAAGCATACCAGCAAATGTACAACAGAATGGCAGAAAAAAGAATCAGCATGTTGCAATGACCCCATCAAAGTCTAGACCTCAATCTAATTAAAATGCTGAGGTAGGATCTTAACTTCAGGAGTTTGAGGCTATTTTATACACTCTGATGTAGTCTGACATGCCTTCACAAATTACACCCATCAATTTTTTTTTCCCAAAGTGTTACACAGGCTTTAGTTTAGCACAAACTCAGCAACAACAGAGTCAAAACAGTAAGAGTGTCATAAATCTATATTCTGATTAAATGTGCTCTAACCTTAGACTTTCCAAAAACCTGTTTTTTGTGATGTGCTGATATTTTGTGAAAAAACGTTTCTAGTCAAGACTTTTGAGCTTACAACTGAATAAACAGAGGTGTTGGCTACACACTGCTCATTACAGTTTTTAGAAATTGTATGTGGTTTTATTTCTAAAGTTTAAATAATGTGAGGTGACACTCTGTTTTCCTCAGCCACTAACCCTACATTGAATATTTATGAGATAGGTGTGAAACACTCAGGTGAGAGGTCTACTAGTTCAGGTTCACCTGAGGTGAGAGGTCTTTGTTCAGTTCACATTCCACGCATTCCAAAGCCGGTAATTCAATCAATGGAATGTCCGGAATTACTATGTCATTATATGAATGACAGATTACGTCATTTAGTGAGAAAAAATGTGCAGCTGTCTGACTCTGTCACAAACATCTCTGCTTATTTAAGGTTCTTTTACAAATATTTAAAAATAATATTTTGTTTTAAGCTATATATATATATGTATATATATATATATATATATATATGAAAAATAGACTTGTTAAGGTTTCCGAGGTATGTTTGGTTTTGTTTCTAGGACAAAATCTCGCAGTTATATAAGTGGTTGTTAATATGCTGCAGGCGGGAGAGCCGACTCCAGAGGGTTAAGAGAATTGTGCATAAACAAATGCACACAAACCTCAATGAACTGAAGCAACATTGTAAACAATATAAAGTCATGAAGAAAACAATTAGTTCAAGCTAAAGGTGATTCTACAAGCTATTGTTCATGGGGTGTACTTGCTTTTCACACATTCTCTGTTTTTACTTTGTTTTTGTTAAATACATGACGGTGGGATCTGTTGTGTGTTGCTCAGCTGAGGTTGTATTTATCTGCTACGTAAAACCATATAATTCAAAGCGGCTGTACTTTGTTTATCACATGACTGCATATCTTTGCTACATTTTACTGCATTGTAAACCATTAACTTGTGCAAAATAGGCAAAACCGTCTCAATTTACCTGCTACACAGAAATCAGTATTAGGTCTAAATGTGTTCATTTCAACACAGCTTTGAATCATAAATGATGCCACTGTGGAGATGATTTACATTAGTGTTATTGTTTATTATTATTTATTATTAGTGTTACATGTGTGTGCTTATTTGACACTGAATAGTGTTATAACACATTAATGTCATTTTGCCTTTACACTGCTGGTGTGGTATTGTTGTCTTTTTGGTGGCTGTCTTAGTTTGACACCAACACCAGAAGTCTCAACACTACTGTCAGTCCACCTTTATGGGAGTAGATTAGATTCTGCAGTTTTATAACTTCACTGTGTAGAATCAGAAACTAAAACGTGTCTCTTGCTGTTTTTTGTGTCATTTTGCACTAAAGTAATTGCATGATTATCTGGTGCAGATAATCTGACCTCTGAAACATAAACTGGTTCTCTACTAAATGCAACACTAGTCTACAGTGTCAGTGTCATGCTAAATCCTCTTTATGGCATGTGTTTAACTGTAAAGCAATGCTGCAGTCCTCTTCAGCTGTAATGTTACAGCAGATTGTGTTATAAGTGCCTTGATTTGTGAGAATTACTGTAAGCTCTTGTTAAAGTTACTCACTTTAAAGTCCTCATTGTCTAAGTGCATGCTGAGGCTGTTATTGACTAGAATGTGTCTGTTACTGTAACCAACTACTTCAGTGTTCTAAGTGAAAAGTTACATATTCTCTGCCAAATCACGCTTATTCAAGAGAATAAAGTTTATTTTTATGGCTTTTATTTAAAGTTCTTGTTTTTTATTGCCATGTAAATGCACTGATTTTCATGTAGTTTACTGACTGTCACTGAGAACTGTTCCTGCTTCTTCCCATTTCTTCTTCTTCTCTTTCTGGCCTTTGTGAACATTGCTATTATCTTCATTTTTTTGTCTGCTTTTAAAAGGAACAAAAATGAGAAAAAGAAAAACATAAAAATAAACCCACAGAAGCAGTCTGTCCTCCGTCTCTCTCTCTTTCTGTGTGTCAGGAGCATGGTGCTTGGAGGGGGGAGCAAATCGGTCCAGGGAGCCTGAAGATGCATTCCAGTGACACACACAGTCTCACACACACAAGCATGGATGTGTTTAAAGAGGCTTTCGGCACTTATGCAGGGTACACCAAAGACACAGCAGCCCTAAGCATGGGAGAAGTAAGCCTACCTGAGCTCTCTATGCGAAAGGTGCATGGTGAAGCTAATGTGCCATTAAGAGAAGGAGAGTGCACCGCAGTGACCACTGCAGAGGCTAATGGAGCTCAAAAGCTAGCCAGCATTAGTACATATACACACACTGTCATTAAGCCAGAATGTAAATTAGAAGCACAGATCTCATCTGCACCATCATTAGGGCATGTGCAGTCTCTGAACACACACGCCCAGGACACAGAGTCTCAGGCCACAATCAGACCCCATCGTGAGAAGACGAAGGCCAAAGCCTCGGTAAGCTCATATACTGTATATGGATGTTAAGTTGACTTAACACACTCAACTCATTGATTTTCCCAAATCTTACCTCTGCAGTGACACTACCAACTCATCTGCTAACAGAAGTATATTGTACTGTATATACAATGTATAAGTAGTGTAGTATACTGTGTATCAAAAGTATATTGCTGTTATTTTGCTTAGTTATTTTAAACAGAATTACATAATTTACCGTCTGCATTGACAGGTTCACTTCTGAAAGTACACGATCATTGAACAATGTGCTTTACAGAGGAATTTGACCTCCACATTTAATAATCCATACATGCAGTGAACCACACAGTGAGGGGCAGTGAGCACCCCTGAGCAACCAGTAGCCAGCTTCTGTTATGGGGGGTGCTTTTTGTAAGAAAGTGGACCTGTTTTGGGGAAAGGCGAGGCCCAAAGGAATGAGGCCAGTGAGGCCGGGGGTAGCTGAAGCCTTTTTAGATAGTCTCAGGTGCATTTTGGGCATTGGAGAGGGGTAATTCTTCATTATATTCCATACAGGACAAACTCTAATTTAATGACTTATAATATGACAAATGGCAATAATATACAACATAAAACTAAATTTGTCCATGTTTGATAACTTACCAGTGTTTGTCACACCAAACTCTGTAGGTGCAGCTGCAGTGTATTAGAGGGTGAGTGGACTGACCTGAGTGACCTGATTAATTAGGGCATAGGGATGTACCATTTTGAGAGAGGGGACAATGAGTTACTCAAGATAAAAGGAATAAATGACATATGACTTTGTACAACATTGGTTAGGGTGGACCTTTTTGGCTCTGTGGGGGGGGTGCGAATGCACCCAACGCACCCCCCTTGGCTACGGGCCTGCAGAGGGCAGCCCCTATCCACAGTGCCTGGAGAGTACACAGTAAATCTGTCAGTGTTAAATCAACACTATTAGAGTTAAATTAACACTGAGGGTGTCAAAATGTAACACTCTCAGTGTTAATTTAACTCTAATAGTGTTGATTTAACACTGGCAGATTTACTGTGTAGTTAGGGGTTAGGTGCCTTTTCTCAAGTGCACTTCAGGATCAAACTGTCGGCTTTCCAGTCACAAGACAGTGTCCCGGAACTATACTTTTATATCTTAATACCCACAACTTCTAAGGGTTAAAATAGAGACGGTACTATTTTTAGAGTAAACATGTATCTTTCTGAATCTGGAGACAAATTGGCAGTGAAGACCTACATCTAGAGAAACTTTTGATCAGTGACTTATAGGCCACAAAAATGCAGCATCTCAAATGATTAGATTTGGAGTAAATTACTAATCAAACACTATCAATATTTTAAAAAATGTCTCTTTACTTTTAATGAATATAAAATGACAGTTTTTAATTGAATTATGAACACAAATGATGGACATGCAGTAGTACCTGAACTGTTCATTTTAGTAGAAGCTTCTAGCTCAGGGGCTCCCATCCTTTTGCAAGACCCACTTAACCCACCACAAAGTATTCTGTGGCCCACAGGAAAATTTAATTCAGCTGACTCGCAGTAGTTTGGCTTTCAAACCTTTATTGGATGCAACCCCTGAGCATACAACACAGAGTGGTAGCTGCTAGTTTTGTGTTCCCTAAGACTAGGTACTGTTATTTCTTTCATCTTGGTAATTTTTGTTTTCTCAGTCAGAGATACAGAGGCCGCTTCACTTGTAGATGGTGCAGCATCAGGACCTTTCCTGTTATTAAACATTTACCCACAATGGGTAGAACTCACACAGCAGAAATGTCTCACTGAGACTTACATTAATATTATTAATATACAGACCCATTCCAAAAAATTTGAATATCACGGAAAAGTTGATTCATTTCCATAATTCCATTCAAAAAGTTAAACTTTCATAGATTATAGATTCAGGGCCCACAATTTAAACAATTTCAAATATTTATTTGTTTATTTTC
>BRDA01012161.1:0-13753 GCA_036984385.1 Crenuchus spilurus
GGTTTAATAGTGCAGGTTGGGAGGCCTGTTAGCACAGCGTTGCAGTAATCGAGGCGTGAGATAACCACAGCTTGTACCAAGAGCTGAGTGGCATGCTGCGTTAGGAACTGTCTGATTTGTCTGATATTATAGAGCGCAAAAGCGGCAGGACCGTGCAACAGAGGCCACATGATGTGTGAATGAAAGCTGGTCATCAAACATAACCCCGAGGTTCCTAGCACAGCGTTAGCAGTAATCGAGGCGTGAGATAACCACAGCTTGTACCAAAACTTCACTCAATCTCCATTTTAGCTCCACTGGCCATATAGGTACTCTTTTTTTACTTTGTTAAGGAAATCAGCCGGGCACCCCAGGTTCAAAGATGAAGAATCTTTATTAAGGCAATTTCAGCTCAGTGCAAAGAGGAACCTCTCTGATGGTGCTTGCGCACCTCGGATATATTCACAAAAGAGGAAGTGAAACCTTTAAAAAGTAAAAGTTTGGCAAGATGACATAAACTGGCCCGGTGTCAACCGGTCACATCTGGCATATTTAAGTACATGTCAGCAGATACAACAGTCTCTAACCGCTCTACAGATGTTGTGTAATCCTAAGACCTCTTAAGGACAAAGAACAACATGTACCCAAAAGAGTAATACTTTGTTAGACAGATTTAAGAAGGTCTTTATACTAAACATGACAGAATAATGAAATACTGATTGATATCTGAGAACAACAAATAATGTGGTGGTGCTTTAGCATATGTTAGTTTTAACAATGCTACTAAAAAGATTTTGATTCTTAGTAGTCAAATTTTTTTGTTCATTTTTAAATCTCACAGTAAGTCACACTGTGTCCTAAAACCTCATCCACTAGTTTGGGAGACCTTCATTAACATGTGACAAGTTTTTTATTTTATTTTTTTATATAAAACAGCTGGTCTTTTACTTGTACAGGATCTAGATGAATCACTTTCAGTAAAATTTAACTTTTTCTTGATTATTTTTCTATTAAATTCCTGGTTATAAGATTTGTTTTAACTGTGTGATGTACTTTTGGTCTATTTTTATACTGGCCACTTCATTAGGTACACATATATTGTATCTACACTCACTGTCTTTGTAATTGTACAATTACAGACTGTAGTTCATGTTTCTCTGCATACGGTGTTCACCCTGTTCTTCAATAGTCAGGAACCCAACAGAGCAGGTGAATCATTCTCAACAGTGACAGCAATGAGGTGGTGGTGTGTTAGTGTGTGAGCTGCTAGAGATGTTCACTGTTCACTCTATTAGACACATCTACCTTGTTTGTCTACCTTCAGAGACAGCAGCTCAGCAGTTTGTGTTAGTCCTCTGGTCCTGACACTGTTGGCTGGTTGGTGCACTATTTTCACACCAGCAGTGACACCAAGGTGAACATCAGTAGCTCTGCTGTGTGTGATCCACTCTAACAGATTTTAGGAATTCTTTTATTCCCTGCGCAATCATGCTGTTAAACAAGAGGGTTAAATGTCTGTTTATTTATTTATTTATTTATACTTTTTTGTCTTATGATGTTTATGTTTATGTCTTATATGTTGTTTCTGGAAGTGATGTATTAAAGTAACTGCCTGCAAACCAAATTTCTCTCTCCAGACAGATAACAAAAAAGACTGAAAACTTGTGTAGCAGAATGCTGCTTCGGCCATTTTGAAGCAGGAAGTGCTGATATAGAATCAGTTTTAGTGTATGGAGGATATTAATTAAATATAGAGGAATCTAATCTAAGATCAGTCTTGAGAGAAGTTGGTTGAGAGAAGTTGTGTTTGGGGTTTATATTTAGGTGACTACTGAGTACTAATGTTTGTTAGCAATGTTAGCATCACAGCTCCTGCTCTAAAGACGCCATATTTGGGCTCTAAACATGTTTTGACTCAAAGAATTAATTGCTTTTGCTCAGTATTTGTAGATGCCTGATGACTGTGTTTTTGTAGGTGAGAGAGGTGAACATGTATCGGAGTGAGAACAGCTACACTCATTACCGGCAGCTTTTCAACCCTACAGAGATGCTACGCTGCTGGAGTGAGTGTCTGGACAAATCCAGCTACGAAAAGCGACTACTCGACATCCAGAAGTTCAACTCCTCCAACCGCTGGAAGAAAAGAGGAATATCTATCCTTCCACTCAAGTTTGGAATCGGCTTCTCCAAAGGCTTTTACAACCAGGTGACCAACACTGTAATCTCAAATTATTATAAGAATTTAACTTTCAACCTTTTTTTTGTGAACAAAAAGGTTATTTTCCATAGACAACCCTTTTCCACCAAATGAACTCTTGAACTACTATTCAGGAATCTTAGAACCTTGGTGCTATCCAGTAAAGCGGCCCGTGTTCTGATTGGAACCAAGGATGTGTTGTCAACAGAGGACGTTGCGCAACTACAGGACAGTGTCTCTGAGCCTCTAGTGCTTGTAGCAGAGCTCAGAAACTTTTTCACGTTTAATTCATCAATGTGTTCATCACCAGGCCAGACTGATGCTTCTGTACAATAGGGGATGTTCTCTGGGCCAAACCCTCAATGTCTACATAATAGTGATGTCCCCTGAACTCCAGACAACACCAAACACAACTATTTCTCTGTTTCTTCAGTAGAACACCACACAGTCTGTGTTCATACTGAAGAACCTGCTGTTCTTTGGTTCTAGCTGGACATTAACTTTTAAGGTGCCAGAACCTATTTATTTTGGTGGAAATGTGTCCAAACAGTTAAAAATTAGGTGCATGAATGTGAACAGAACCAGTTCCATGTTGTTGGAAGAGGAGTAAGATTGTTTCACTGGCAGAACCCCCACAAGCGCCTCCAGGAACTTTTTTCCCCTTTGAGAACCTTAAAAGTTTTTGCTTTTAGAGCGTAGTAGAGAAAAGAAAGAACCCTAAAAGGTAGATTATGAGATTGTAGTTATTACAAATGTTATATTTACCATATCACCAAAGACTGAATGTATTTATTCATTCCTTTGTCAGGGTGCAGCGCTGGTAAACATCTACATGGATGGCTCAGTGCTGCTCTCTCATGGTGGCACCGAGATGGGACAGGGCCTGAACACCAAAGCCATACAGGTCAGCACTGCTCAGGTCATCTGAGAACAGGAAATTGTCCATTTTCTCAATCTTCTTCTGCTCAAACCTCACCCAGATCTTAATTAAGGTCTCAGACTAGTGGATGTGGTTTAGGAAACAGTCAGACTTACTGTGACCTTTAAAAAACTAACAAAAACTTGTGTAGCTGATTGCTGCATCGGCCATCTTGGAGCAGGAAGCGTTGGGCATTACTCCATGGCACCATCATTAACAAGCTTTTCCTGAGATAATCTGAAAAGTATGAACCCGAGTAACATTTCCTGAAAGCACTGGTAACCGTGGTACCTCTGCAAGATAACCGTGGAGAGAAAGTGTTTAACATGATGGTCTCTCTATCATTTAACTCAAGAATGCTTTTGGGAAATTCACCCTTGGGCACAACCAAACTACTCAAGGAGCCAGTTTGGGAAGATCTGAGCTGGAGGTTTATACACTACTTTAAGTTGACATGGATACACACTTGTCTATTCCCTGTAGAGAAGTACTGCCAATAGAATAGGACTAAAGATGAACTTGTTTGCACCATGTTTAATGCCAGGTGGACATTGAACTGTTGACCTCTGTTCTCTGCTCTATCCAGTACTTTTGGGATGAGTTAGTGAAGTTTTGGATGAGATGGTGGTGGTGATCATCCAACATATCAATGCTCTTGTGGCTGAATGCAATGAGATCCTCACAGCAGTGCTCCAAAATCTAGTAGAAAGTTCTGTGGACAGTAGAGATTCCAACAAAAGCAGGATAACTCTTTTTAATACCCACTGAATGAGCAAGTGTCTGAATACTTTTGTTGAAATTGTGTATGTATTGTATTTCAGATAGCCAGTCGCGTCCTGAACGTGCCCATGTCCTTGATCCATGTGAAAGAAACGTGCTCTGGAAACGTTCCTAATGCATCACCATCTGCTGCCTCGTTTGGTACTGATGCTGTTGGGATGGCCGTGAAGGTAACCAACATCAACAATGACTAATAGGATTTCCTGACTTTAATACAGTCAGTAGACTTTATTGATGTTTTATTGACAAATCCATCTTCATAGAGGATTATTCACATTTCCTGCAGAATGCCTGTGAGAAGCTGATGAGTCGGCTGGAGCCAATCAGAAAGAACAACCCTGAGCTCACCTGGCAACAGCTGGTCAGTATGGGCCAACAACCAAAGGAGCTTCAGAGGTTATATAATAGACTAGAGCACTTCAGTTACCATGTTTACCACACAGTGCAAATGATTGTGCTGGACTGAATTTCCCAAAAAAAGGCTCACAGAACAACCACCATGGAGAGTGAGTTCTAAATCATAGTCACTGTCTTTTCAGAATAGTTTTTCTGACCAACATTCCTTTGCCCAAGTAGCTTGTCACTGATTGGCTGTTGCTGTTTCTGAGCTGGAGCTGACTTTTGCTTGCCAAGGTTTCATGGAGCTTTTATGAAGTCCACCAACAAACACATCCAAGTTGTCCACCAGAGATTTTCCCAAAAAACAAACATTCACACTGTACATTGTGGAATTTTCTTAACAAATAAACATCCACATTGTCCACCAGGAACTTCCCCATCAAACAAACATCTATGCTGTCAAGCAGGAACGTCCTCATCAAACAAACATCTATGCTGTCCACCAGGAACGTCCCCATCAAACAAACATCTATGCTGTCAAGCAGGAACGTCCTCATCAAACAAACATCTATGCTGTCCACCAGGAACGTCCCCATCAAACAAACATCTATGCTGTCCACCAGGAACGTCCCCATCAAACAAACATCTATGCTGTCCACCAGGGACTTCCCCATCAAACAAACATCTATGCTGTCCACCAGGGACTTCACCTACAGCCAAACATCCATATTGTCCACTTGAGACTTTCCCAAAAATAAAATGTCCATGTTGTCCATTAGGGACTATAAATTTTTTTAAATATTAATTCAGTCATCTTTTCAACTGGGGAACATTTATGCATGGCTACTACCTTCCTAACATTGCCTCACCACAAAATTATGTTTTGACATTATAGTAATGATACATTGTTAAGAGCATGAAGTTGGAAGTGGTTCCTCTGCATTGTTACAGTTGGAACAACTCTGGGTAATAAGCTTTGGGTTTGGTGGCGATAAAGCTCATACCATCCTGCTTAATTCCTATTGATAATTGCCAATGACTCCGCCCACTTTGTGTCTGTAATGTTCATGCTGCCTCCTCAGTCAAAATGACATAATTTTGTCACTTTCTGTGTGGCTCTTTAGACTGTTGGTCAATGTTGGTGAAAATTGATGATGAGTGATTTGTATTTGTATCTTAGATGGAGGAGGCCTATCGGCAGAAGATCAGCTTATCAGCAACAGGCTTCTTCGTGTAGGTCATTCACATCTTCAAGGTCAAAACCAAGTTCTATGACTTCAAGTATAATATCTTTAAATGTCTGTTTCTCCACCAGGGGTCCTCACGCTGATGTGGACTGGGAGAAGAGTGAAGGAATAGCGTATTATTACTTCACCTTCGGGGCTGGTTGCTCTGAGGTGGAAATAGACTGTCTGACTGGAGATCATAAGGTAACATCATCATCATCATCATTATTATTATTATTATTATTATTATCATCATCATTACTATTATTATCTCACATCTGCTGCCTTACAGAACATTAGAACAGATATTGTTATGGATGTGGGCAGAAGTATGAATCCTGCCCTGGACATTGGTCAGGTACGTTCACAGTTACTTTACCTATAATAATAGCGTATTTGTCTTTTTTTTGGGAACCCAACGTCCTCATAGTGATGAGGATCAGGCATAACCTGTAGAACTGCAGGCCTGGTTTAGAAAAGACTGCTTTACTGTTACTAGGCATAGGTTTAAAGTCTAGGTTTAGTATTAGTCAGCTATAGTACCGCACAGGTGTTCACAAGTGTGGTAATACTGCTGTGTTCAGATTGAAGGCGGCTTCATTCAGGGTTTGGGTCTGTACACGATTGAGGAGCTGCAGTTTTCTCCTGATGGAGATCTGAGGACCAGAGGAGCTTCAGACTATAAGATCCCTGCAATCAGTGACGTCCCAACCACACTCAACATACACCTGCTGACCAACACCAGCAGCTCTCATGCCATCTACTCATCCAAGGTGAAACACTATTCAGTGCAGAGCTAATGCTTCTCACGTACTTTAACACCAATTGCTAACATTTTGCTGAATTGTGGGTATTTTGGCGAGTCAGCCAGTGTGATGGGTATTCTGATAGATACAAACAGATCGATACTGAAATATCAATACATCCTATCCTGGTGAAATCGTGATTCTTTTAACCTTCAGTCGCCAAAACAGGACTTCAGCTCTTCATATTTTTACTGGTTTATGTTGTGCTGGGCATTCTGTGAAGAAACAGGTGTGAATAATGGCCCTTATTTAAAGGAGGTTGTACTTGCTGATTTTAGCCTTTGTTCAGTGAGTAAAATGGGACGTTCCAGACATTGAAGTTGATTGGAGAGGGGAAAACATAAAGAAGTGCAAAAAATTATTGGCTGTTTAGCTAAAATGATCTCAAATGCTTTAAAATGGCAAAAAAAACCCCGAAACATTCTAGGAAAAGAAACACTAGCGTCCCCGTAAATTACAGAATAACAACAACGGCAAAGAAGCATCCAGTGATCAGCTTCAGGAAAATCAAAGACCTTCAGTTACCTGTGAGTACTGCAACAATCACCTACAGGAAGCCAAACTATTCACAAGAAGCCCAGGTAAAGTACCACTGCTGAGAAAAGACGTGTGCAAACGTTTACAGAACACACTCACTGGCCTAAAGCGACGTGGCACAACATCCTATGGACAGATGAGAGCAACATTGTTCTTATTGGGTCGAAAGGCCACAGACAGTTTGTGAGACGACCCATAAACACTGAATTCAAGCCACAGAACACTGTGAAGACTGTAAAACATGGAGTGTAATGGTTTGGAAATGTTTCTTTGGAGTTGGACACATTTATCACAGACCAGCACAATGGACCAGCCTGAATACATCAAAATACTGGAAGAGGCCATGCTGGCTTATGCTGAAGATGAAATGCCCTTAAAATGGGTGTTTCAAGGGCACAGACACTATGACCAGAGATTTGCAAGTTTGAATCCCAGTCGCGCTGTTTGCCATCAACAGCCGGGGCCCAAAAGAGCAAAAATTGCAGTGCTCTCTCTGGGCAGGTAGATGATGCTCTCTCACCCTATCACTCTCACATTGCACTGTCCACTGGTTCAGGCGTCTACTGATTGGTCCATTCGGAGCTGGGAATCCTGCGCTTTCCTCCAAGCGCGTTGGCTCCCAATGACGGTGTATCAAGAGGTAATTCGAAAAGAGGCAGTTGCTGGCATTACATGCAATGAAGGAGGCATGTGCTTCCCTTCACCCTCCTAGAGTTGGGGACAGTGCAGAGTGATGGGGAGACACCCCTAGCAGATGGGATGGGTTAATTGGCTACTACCACATTGGGAAGGGAGAAAATTGGCTAAAATTCGAAAGAAAAAAAGGATGTTTCAGCAGGACAACGACCCCAAACACACCAGCAAGCAGGCAACATCCTGGTTCCGGACCAACAAGAGTGATGTTATGAAGTGGCAGCCCAAACCCCAGACCTCATTTTGACTGAGAATTTGTGGAGTGATGTCAAAAATGCTGTTTTTGATACAAAACCCAAGAATGTAGAAGAACTGTGGAACATAGAACATCTGTTCTCAGGTGTGAGATATTAGTGGACTCCATGCCACTCAGATGTAAAGCAGATATCAGATATAAAGCTTCTACAACTCAATATCAGGTCAGTGATGAACAGAAAATCCAAATCTGTAAACTAATCAGTTTATACATAAAACTTCATGTTTTCATTCAGAATTGAGTGTGCAGTGCTCACAGAGCCTTTGTGTATATAGAAATAAATGCTATTATGAGAATTGAGCTTTTTCTCAGTTGTTTTGAACACACTGCTATGATTTTGCACATAACACTAGATGGCACACTAAAGTAGTTTAGGGGCCCCGAGTGGCTCAGCGGGCTAAGGTGCAGACACTATGACCAGAGGATCGCAAGTTCAAATCCCGGTCATGCTGTTTGCCATCAACAGCCGGGGCAGGTAGATGGCGCTCTCTCACACATTGCACTGTCCCACATTGGGAAAGGGAGAAAATAGGTAAAAATGAATGTTACATTTAGTTTAGGTAAATTCCTAAAAGCCTTCTGAACCCTTTTGTGCTCTGTTGCTGTAGGGAGCTGGTGAGCCGCCGGTGTTTTTCGGCCTCACTGTGTTCTTCGCCATCAAAGAAGCGATTGCCGCGGCTCGTAGAGAGAGGGGACTCAGCGAGACCTTCAATCTCTCCTCTCCAGCCACGGCTGAGAAGATCCGTATGGCCTGCCAGGACAATGTCACCACCATGGTCAGCAGAAAAGAGCTCCCTCTCTTTTTACATTTCAGGGAAAGTTGTATAACATTTGCATCAAGACCATCACTAACACAAGATTATCCTTTTCTTCAGGTTTCCTCCATCTCTGATGAACCCTGTAGACCCTGGGCCATCAACGTCTGAACCAACACAACCAATCACTCCTCACTTTATTCACCATGTTTTTATGCTCACCAGTCTGATTTTAGTTCAAGCCATCTGGCTAAGGTCTCAGGATACTCTCACACCTGACAGTCAGAACTAAGGTTCGTGTGTTTGTTACTTTGTATGTATTTGGTCCGGTTAGGTTTGTTTTCACACAGAATTTTTTGTGAGTGCACCAAAGAGTTTTAGTGTGACACGCCCACGTCTTGTCATCATCACTTATGTCGAATGCATCTTCATACACTCAACACGAATTGATTTGTAGCAGGACATGTGTCTGATGCTTTTATATACTTTTATATACACCGTTGCTGCAGTTTCTTTAGTTTAGGTTGCTCTGTCATCTTCTTTCTCTCTCATCCTCTCCAAAAACTATTATTTTACTTCTGTTATTGTTGAACATCTGTGTCAGCTTCCTGTTTTTGGTCTGAAAGTCCGAACCGTCTAGAAAAGTGTTTTCACACTGCACGCAAACCGGACCATGGTTCAGTAGATCTGGACCGAGACCACCTCCTTTGGTACCTCAAGAAACCTTCCCATATTAAGGGTTAATGGATGAACTGTTACTTATGTAGACCAGGCATCAAATCTAGTCCTGTTCACCACAGTCTTGGGAGTTTCCTGCTCAGGCACCTACTAAACCTGACACTGGACAGATTAATTGAACCAGGTGTTGAGCAGGACACAAAACTGTGCAAGACAACATCCTTCTAAGGACAGATTTGAAGATTCCTGGTCCAGAAACACCTGCAAGAACTGTTAAGTGTGTTCCATCAAGCACCATGCTTCTGTTCTGAGTTCCTCAAGGAAATATTTTCAGAGAACCACCATTTGGAGGCTCCCAAAAGCTTTCACTATTGTTGCAAGCTGAGGAATCCCAAACAGTCCTTCAAGTGCAGAAATAAAAATCTAAAACAAATAAATAAACCCAATAAGAACATTTGAGACAGGGAGCTTGGACCTGACCAATGTTCTACGTGTCTAGTAGCCAAGTCACACATTTGTCAAGCAAAGCCTGAGCACAGAACGCTGTGGAGATGCCCTTAAATAGCTAATCGGACAGGTGGGACTACTTACCCAATAAGTAGCTATGTCACACCTCCGTCTAGTGGCAGAGGGTGGCATAGCAGGTCAGTCAGTGACAGGACCGATCTTACAGGTTCATTTAAATTGTGTTTCATGAACCTTTCAAGACTAAGTTCTCTAATATCCCAAAACAAAAGACACAAACCCTCAATGACATTTGCTCTAAAAGTTTAATGTTTTAAGTATAAACGTGTCCAGAAAGTCATTTAATTCAGGCTGCACAGCACTGAATGGACATGATGTTGGTTATGTTGGTTTGAAGTGCAGAGATTTTTTAGATCAAAATATCTGATTATGAAAAATGACAGGAGTGTCCATGTATTTGACTTTAGTATTACAACCAGGGCCTTTACCTAGATCAGGGGTGTCCAAATCCAGTCCTGGAGGGCCGGATTCCTGCAGAGTTTGGAGATCTTCCTGATCAAACACACCTGATTCAGCTCAGCAGGTAATGAGCAGGTTTAATTGTAGTGTCAGAGCAGAGAAATCACCAAACTCTGCAGGAATCCGGCCCTCCAGCACTGGAGTTTGACACCCCTGATCTAGATCCTGAGAATGTAGAAAAGCAACCACAGGTTCATTTGTCAAGTCTGGACTTGCCTGATGTAGAGACAGATTAAGAGGTGATTATTAACTTCTGAGTCAAGAAATAGATTTAGTACTAACTTGAATTCACAAAGTGATCAAAGATAACATTAAAACCACCACTTTATGTCCATACAGGTGCACTTTGTAGTTCTGTTTTTGTAGTCCATCTGTTTCTCTGTAGACTTTGTTCACTATGTTTCTCACATCCACAAAGCTGGCATGATTTGGGTGTGAAAACTGTGTCTGATTCACTCAACACACACTTACACACCACCACCATTGACAAACCTGTTCTGTGGTACACCTGCAGTGTATAGTCAGTGAACGTGATGTGTTGATACAAGGAGGTGGTTTTAATGTTATGGATATTTGTTATATGATACAGAATAAAAGCACATTATTAGTGTTATAATCTATATGTAGAAACTGATTTCTTGATTTCAATAAACATCTGAAATAGGTGCGTAAAGTCACATTGTTGGAAAATGTATTAGTAATGGCTGATTATAATGATGTTAAACAAGGGATGCACCAAATATTTGGCAACTGAAATAATTATGTGAAAAACGCGACTAATTTATACCGAACAAGAATGTTTTTAATGACCTTTTCCATGTTTAAACAGGAACCAGAGTAAGTTTACTGCAGTAAAGTTAGTTAAATGTTGGTTTGACATTCAGAATTGTACTTTTTCCTCACCAGCAAAACACAGATTCACCAGCACAGTTACAGTTTGGTGGTGAAATGGAACAAGAGAACAAACTACAAACACAACCTTTACCAAACTACACTTATGATGAAGCCAGAATACAGCCGCTTAGCTTTGTTTGTGCTCCGGCGGCTGCAGTGTTAGGGACCGTCTCACAATTACCAGAAGAAATGTGAAGTGTTTCAGTGTCCGTAGCCAATGACACTCACATTAAACACATAAAACATCTATGTGACTTACATCACTCATTTTAGAAATTTTATTAAATATTACTAATAATGTAACACACATGCATCTTCATACGTATTCATATATTATTGTCTGTTTTATATAAAAATATAAAAGAATAATCAATTAAACTCATGTTATTAAACTTGATGATGTCAAACCAACATATATTCTTTACTAACTACAAGACTTATTTTGGGAAACTAATTTACTAATTTTATAATTATTTATAGACATGAAGAAACGCATTCAGTGTTCAGCCAAATGATAAATTTTGGTGCATCCCCAATATTAAATCATGCATACACTGTATATGATATGGTTTTATTAATAATAAAAGTACTCTAATCATGTAGCAGACAGGTCAATCTATCATTTTCATGCTGAAGGTTAAATGTTTCAGGCAGAAATCACATTTGCATGTTTTTCCAGTCACCTCAAATGTAGTGTTTTTATTTTTAGAACTGCTAGTGCTAACAAACACTAAAACTCAATAATCACCAGTCAAATAGCCCAACAGTTTCTCTAAAATATAATCAAACTTCTCTGAGCTCACTCAAACCTCATCCAGACCTTAAACTAATGGATGTGGTTTAGGACTCCGAATGACTTACAGAATAACTTAAAAAAAAAAAAAAAAAAACGTGTGTAGCTGAATGTTGCGTCTGCCATCTGGGAGCAGGAAATGTTATAAATACAGAGAAATCTGATCTACCAGCCCTGCTGCTGTCTGAAGTCTGTCTGTAGTGGTGAGGTTATAAATCATACTGAGTCCTAAGAGAAGCTTTGGTGAAGCTGGTGAAAGACTTGGCTGCTTAGGTGACTATTGAGTTCTAGTATTTATTAGCAATGTTAGCCTCTTGGCTCCAGTTTTAAACTAAAGAAGCAAAATTTGGACCCTATCTGATGATGTAAGTGGAAGATTGTGTGAATATGACTTTGGACTTCAGGCTTTTCATCAGGTCATGGCAGCTCCAGAGCCCACGGCCGGCCTGTTCCACTTTCCATCTCTGGAACCTGGAGAAAAACACAAATAAGTTGCCTATACCCACACACACACACACACACAAAAAGTGAGGGACATTTGGCTAAATGTGACCTTCTCTAAACTTTTGAATGCACATGTCCAACTCTTCAGTGTTTCAGTACTTTTTGCACAACTTGTTCTCTAAAAACGAGCTTGACTGCAAAATTCACAACAGCTGTTTGATCCATGAATCCACCAATAAACATCCTGCTTCAGTCAGAATTAGTATTTAAACTCCTCATATTCAGGCTGTTCACATTCTGACATCACACCAAGACCACACCCAACACCTGATCAACAGTACCTCACCATTGTGAGGCTTCAAACAGGATGTTCTCAGACAGAAGTGACCACTGAGCTTAGAGTGTCACAGAGTGTCATCAGCAGGTTGTAACGGAGATACAGAGAGACTAGAAGAGTCAAAGAAAGGCATAGAAGTGGACGTCCTTTGGCCACATCCCACACTGATTTACACTGGATGAGGGACCAGTGGGTCTCAGTGCTGTTCACTGAAAAAAGTCAAATCACACTGTGCATCAGCCACTGTTGTCACCAGACGGGTCTTTGGTGGTGGTGGTGGTGGTAGTGTGTCTAGTCAATACAGAACTGCCTACACTGTGTGAATGGTACAATGACAAGCCCATACTAATCTAATAACATCATTAACCAGTCATTGTGCCTCTGCATGAACAGCACATGCCTCATTTCATCTTTATGGTTGACGATGCTCCAGCTCATCAAGGTCACATCATTAGAGAACAGCTGCTGGAGACTGAGGTACCTCAAATGGAGTGACCTGCACTTCCTCCAAGACATGAATCACATAGAAAAGCTATGAGATCAGCTGAGTCACCTTGTAAAGGCTCATAACGCTGTACTCTAAAACCTCAATGACCTGAGAGCCGCCCTTCAAGAAGAATGGGATTCCAGTCCTCAGCAGACAGACAATAAGACGACTTGTGAACAGCATGAGACATTATCGTCAAGCTGTAATTGATGCTCAAGGACACATAACACGTTATTGAGCCATTCACATGTTTTCTTGGGGTTTACCCACCACTATTGATGGCTTTTGTTTTAGTAAATAGTTTGAGATGAGAAATCACCACTGCAGGCTTCTACTTAAATGCTCTAATTTCATGATATAATAGTGTAGTCTGAATGTTTTACATTTTCTATCAATTTCACCTAAAAACCAAATATCTCAAACTTTTTGTGAGTAGTGTACATCAAAAACTCAAAATTCATGCTTTGCAAATCAGAAAAAAACATGACATTTATATGTCATGTCATACGCCGTCATCGCTTTGCGATGGTAGGCTGCACAGACGAGTCACTTCCCTCTAATGCCATCTGTCTCTGGTTGCTTGTAGCAGGCTAGCACCTGATAATCCAGTCCACGTCTTGATGTTATCCATCCAGGTTATTCTTGGTCT